>JAODVP010166655.1:0-13159 GCA_025400035.1 Tetradonia laticeps
CTGAGATTAGCGCGTTCAAACAAACAAACTCTTCAGCTTTATATATTAGTATAGAAGTATAGATAAACATGTTGTTTTCAGATTTTTTAAACTATGTAATATAAAACCTTCCAAATGTGGACACCACCGGGACCCACCTCAAGTGTCCACAATTAAGATGTGGGATATTTTATTTACGCAAAGATTTTAATTAATTGTTTTGTACCTTTTTTAAAAATCTAGAATAATGATGATGTATGAGATGACCAATGAGTCGGTAAAAAATAAAATCTGTTAGAAGTTCGCACAATGTAAATCCCCATGTTTTAAAATGTTTCTATCGCACCCTGCAATATACAAAAATCAATTACGTACTAGTAAACACCAGGTTTAAAGAAGTAACACCGTGTCACTTCAATTACAGTTTAATACGTATTCTTCTGATAAAAGTATCCACATTGCAGAGGTGAATTCGTAGAATGTTACTATAGTAGGACCAAACAAAGGCGTCCACATTTGGAAGGTTTTACTGTATAATATTAAGACTGAATTGCAAATTGCAGATAACTTCGATTCCTAAACAGAATTTGTTGAATTCGCAAGAAGCTATCAGAAGTTCTTAAAGTGAGTACAATCGCATGTAAAATATATAATGTATTGGTAAAAATGGGTTATTGTAGAAACAGTACATTGGTTTTATAATTAAACTCAATTCTTATAGAAATCTGCTGTATTTTCGACAAAAATAATTGGTCATCCGACATTACCCTCAATTTTAGGTTAAAATATGTCCCTACACTGTACTGTTTTCAAAAATACGCTTGAAATCATAATATAATCTTAAAGAAAATGCATTATTTTTATACAAAGCGATATTCGAATCTAGCCATACGTATTCATTGATTACATAACCTCATCATAAATTAAACAGAACTATTCCTACTGTTCCGGTATGATATCAACGTCTCCATCTCCCGTAAAACTTATATCAACATCATCAACCTCTTCATATTCAAACTCTTGTATATTCTCATCGAAAATAAATTGAATTTGTTCATGTTCTTCATTGCTAACGTAAGATTCGGACCCTAAATCATTATATTCTTCAGTTATAACTGTTTCCTCCTCATACTCGTCTTTAATTCCGCCATTTTCGTTGTTTTCATTTTCATTGACATAAACATCCACAAATTCCTGTTCATCGAAATCACTGTTTACCGATTCTTCTTCTTTTAGTATGCCTGTTCCTGCTTCGCCTTTTACTTCTGCATCATCATACTGGTATCCTTGTGGATTTTCACCATCTTGATTTTCTTCCTCGTCATGTTTGCGCCAGTGTTTCATGTATGCGATAGATGTACGGAACTGCTTCCCACATATTTTGCATCTGAAGGGGGTTCGTGTCTTGTGTACCCGCGAATGGGCAACTATATGAGATCGAAGCTTGAAACCCCTATTGCAGATTTTACATTTATACGGGAGTTCATCAGTATGAACCACTCTGTGTGCTTCTAATGTCGACGCCTCGTTGAATTTTTTATTGCAAACTTCGCAGCTGTAGGGTTTTTCAATGTGTACCTAAAATATATCATAGCATAACTTATACTAAAGCCAAAAAAATTCAAACAAAAAAAATCGGTGAATTTGACCAGAATACGTCTATAAAACGGATTACATTTTTTATTTGATAATTTTTTCTATGATAATGTCTTATATTATTCATTGTCATTCTTTTAAACTATTTGTTTATAGACAGATTTTGACGAGATATCATTTAAAACTTACACGAAAGTCGTACCTTGTCTGAGTCAAAAATTATAGCAATTAGCACCCCCATGTACCTAGTTTTCCTGAAATACGCATTATGTGCGCAGTATCGCATAATATATGCAACTCTCTCCCACTTCTTGAAATATTGTGCTTCTTAATGCCATTTACACTTAATTCATGACACTACCACTGACAAATTCGAAACGACTAAAACAATTTAGACGCTTCCAAACGTCGTTTTAGCCATAACACCGATATTATGATTTTCAACATACGACTGAATATAGACGTATTCAAGCAAAAAAAAAAAAAAAAAGAATATACTTACTCGCGCGTGCTTTAAAAGATCTTGTTTCGTAGCAAATACTTTCCCACATTCACTACATAAAAATTTCTTATAATGACTGAGAAAATGCTGCCTCAACTGATCTTGAGTCTCACATATTTTGTCACATCCGGAACACTTATACACTCCAATTTTTGGTTTCTTGCGGCCATTATTATCATAGTCTGCACTCTCATGTTTCAATTTATGATTATATAACGCTTTGTCCCCACGAAAATGTCTCCCGCACACGTCACAAACAAAACTGTTTTGTTTCCCTTGATTAATGTTATTCTCTTTATGTACACACAATTGTGCAGCACCATTATGCATTTTTCCACAATGAACACACTTACTTACTCTATTTTTGTCATGTTTGGCGTCACCTCGATGGTAGAGGAGTTGTTGTTTTGTTTGAAAAATAAAAGAACAATCTTGACAGCGGAAAATATCCATTCGTTCATCGTTGATATTATTTATCAGCTTTTGAGTTTCACTTTCAGGAATTTCATTAATTTCAGTCCCTCTATCCTGATATGTATGATCTTGTCTTGTACTATTTTGCGCATCCTGCGCCCTCTTGTGCATTTTTAGAAGTAGATTTTCGTTTAATCTACATCTACTTCTAAAAATGTGCATTGTGAATAGGAAACTAAGGCATGGCTTACAAATGTGTTGAGGTAAGTAGTCATTATTACTTGGAATCTAAAAATTTTATTAATTATTTTGTAATATTGATCATGTAAAGTAAAGTATAATAATGTTGATCATCTTACCTTGACATGACCATAAGCTTCAAGTAATGATTTGACAGTCATCATGGATTCCAATTCGTTAATATTTTTGCTATTATTATGTATTTCTGACTTGCAGTTAGCAAGGCATACTCTGCAAATCACATCAAAAGAACCCAAGCTAGATGCTTTTAAATCCTTGTCACGTTGTTCAATGATTAACACGTCTTTTAGATCCATTGTCTGTCAGGATTTCAATATTAAGAGAATATTAGATGAATTTTCAGGATCATATATGTTATGATTAATATGATTTATAAAATTATTTACTCTAGGTCTGTTTCTTTGGTGGTTGGGTGCTGCACTAGCTTTTGAATAGTGTAGATTGACAGTAGTTGGTGTAGCTAAAAACTGCAAATCAAACGACAATCAGTGCAGCACCCAATCTTAAAGAAACACAACAGTGTAGAAGTGCAGCACAAGTGCTACATCAATCACCCAAGAAGCAGTCCCACTATATACAAGATTTTATAGATCAGGTGAAGCTACTACCACTGCTACTTTTATTCCGTGGCTGACGTAACTGACGTAACGCGCGTAACGTGGTTAGAGTTGGAAGCCGTTGGAGGCATGGGACGGGGTGAAAAAAGGCGTCCTTCGGTTATTTTCGCAAACATTCGACCCGTTCGACAGATTGCGTTGTCAGTTGTCAGAATACAGATAATGTCAAAAGTCATAAACATCGCACAAATTTTAGGAAATTACGTTTTTGTTACATTATACTTCGACATAAAAGCTATAAATGGGAATAAATTTACCTGAATTGTCCTTACGATCGTGGAAGGCTCTTCGATGGTCTCTTCTACAATGTCAACCACCACGGGTGGTGCTGCCAGTGATACCCGCTCATTTTTTCTCTCATTACGACGTTTCCAACGTGTATATCTATTAAAACGACACTTAGAGTTAGGCTGACGTATTGAGTATCCCATCTTCACTGATGGCACCCAATCTGGACTATTGACATCAAATAAACTTGATGGGCCACCTACATAATTTGTATTATATATCACATGAAAATTTTATATTCACGAGAAACAATACCACTTATAAAATGCAGATTGCACACACGGAAATTCTTTATCATGCCCTCTGTAATGTGTGCCCTGTTTATTGCATCCAGCCATTTTGCTCTGCGCAATTTGCACAGTTTTAGATTAGACGTTGTTGGTTCTATTCCTCGCTGTGGAGTTAAAGATGGTATTCTGTAAAAGTGTATGCCCTTGTCTCGATTGCTTCTCATCTTGCAACCAATAACACAGCATATTGCTGGCATGGCTGCAGAATTATATAAAAATTAATGTAATTAAACCGTGAAACTGCCCAGAAAATGCACAAGAAAAACCAATGTGATGCTCGTGATGCTTCTCGTGTTTGCCCACCAACTCCCACTTTAGACAGCAGTTTGACGGATTTGACAAGTACCTCGAAAGCAAAAGCTGGGTAATCAAATATTTCTTAGATAAGAAACTAAATTAAAACAGAAAAATAAGTTGTACTTATGTTATTACTACAACATATTACTTATTAAATATGTAAATAGTTATGTGTCATCTTATTATAAATTTTAATTTTATAAATATTGGGTAATTTAAGTTGCCTATAGTTGGAATCTATATAGAAGAAAAATGAAACTTAATTTATTTATATCTACAATATCAACAATTTTCATGGACTATATGTGCAATTTAAAAAAGATTAAATAAATAAAATAGTTTTCTCTAATTGTATTAAGTATTAAACTTTGCAGGTTTCAAGTTTTTAGATCATAGTCAGAGGTATTTAAGACTGATTAAATCAAAAACAGGTTGATCTTATGATTAGTAACAATAATTACTGTTTATCGCCAATCTATGCAATAGGTGTCTATACATAAACGCCCAGTGCACACTACAGTATCACATGTAATTTTTTTGGCAATAAACTGAATGACAAAACACGTTGTTTAGGTAATCAAAAGTAATAAAGCAAAGATTTGTATTTCTATTTGATTCATATTAGACTATAATAATCTTAGTACGAAAATACAATTTAAATAAAAGAAAATCTCATTTATTGACTAGGTTATTGAAGTTAAAACAAAATTGTCACTTAGAATGTTTATTTACAATAAAACTACATCGCTGATAGTTAAAAAGACCATAAATACCATTAACAAAAATTATTTAATATCATCATATCGTATATCATATAAAAACCAATGCGATGTACTTATTTGTCTAAATTATAAAATAGTCCTCACAAATAACAGCTTATATTACCTAAGTTATCTTCTTATAAAAGAAACACTTTCCTACTGTTCCACTATAACACCATCCCCTCCATCAACCGAAACACACATATCGACATCATCAGTATCTTGATATTCCAATTCTTGTACATTCTCATCGAAAATAACTTCAATCTGTTCATCATCTTCAATGCTTACATAATTCTCAGGTCCTAAATCTTCATATTCTTCAGAAATAATTGGCTCATCCTCATCTTCATCCTTGATTCCTGCGTTTTCATCGTTATCAGCATCACCATTATCATTATCATGAACACCTACAAGTTCCTGTTCATTATGATCGCTGTTTTCTGATTCTTCTTCCTTCAATACAACTGTCTCTGTTTCAGTTTCCTCTTCTAATTCTACTTCATACTCATCTTCTTGTGGATTATCTGCATCTTGATTTTTTTCCTTGTCCTCCTTATCATGTTTATATCGGTGTTTTATGAGTGCGCTAGACGTGCGGAACTGTTTCATGCAGATTTTGCATTGGAATGGCGTTTCACCCGAGTGTAAACGTTCATGTGCAGTTAAGTTACATCGGTATTTGAAACTTCTTATGCAGGTCTTGCATTTATAGCGACGTTCACCAGTATGGATCGCTCGGTGCGCGCTTAACGTCGTTGGTTGAGTGAATCTTTTGTTACAAATTTCGCAACTGTAGGGTTTTTCACCGGTGTGCGTCTGAAACAAAGTAGGGGAAATTCAATAAGTTAATATTTACAATTGAACTCATTCAGGGAAGCAACGATGTTAGTCAAAATTTACATATGTATAGTCAAACCCCTCTAATATGAACACTGTCCACATGAGGGTAGCAAGAATTTCGTATAAATGATTTCAAGAGATGTTATACTGAACCTACATTTGGGTTTTTAATTTTTTCAAAAATGAAAAGGAACATCTCTTATAACGACAGTGTCCACATAAGAGAGGTCACAATACATTTTCAAAAATGTCGTGAAAATTATTGCAAAAGATGTTTTATAGAACCTAGATTTGGGTCGTTAATTTTTTTCTAAAATAAAAAGGAACCTCTCTTATAAGGACAGTGTAAACATAAGAGAGGTCACAGTTCTTTTCCAAAAATTTCATGATTATTGCAAAACATTTTTTATTGAACCTAGATTAGGGTTTTAAATTTTTTTCTAAAATGAAATAGAACAGTGTATAAGTACAGTGTCCATATAAGAGAGGTAACGCATAATTTTCGAAAAACTCATTTGCATAATTACAAAACCTCAATATAGACGCAATTTATCAAAATTTACGAACATAGAGTGAAACCTCTCCAATATGGACAATGTCCACATAAGAGGGGTACCTTTCAATCTTTGAAAATTTCATCATTTCTTTCAAAATGTATCTATTTATAAAGATTGCATTAGGTTTCAAAAATGAAGGTGAACCTCTCTGATGTAGACACTGTCCGTATGAGAGGTACCACTAAATTTTATAAAAGTTTCATTGTTTCTTTCAAAACTAATGTATTTATAAAGATATTTTTATAAAATCAATACATTAATATACTTACTATCATGTGCTTATCAAGATTTCCTTTCGCCCCAAAAACTTTCCCACAATCAGGACATAAAAATCTCTTATTATGAATGCGAAAATGCTGTGTTAATTGACCACGAGTTCCAAATGCCTTCTCACACTCGGAACACTTGAAAGCATCACTTTTCACTTTCTTAGGAACACCATACTTATCACTGTCGTGTTTCCGTAAATGTTTAATCAGCGATGTCTGTCTACAAAAAGAATTCCCGCACACCTCACAAGTGTAATTCTTCAGTTTGTCGTGAATAATCTGAATATGCTGAACCAATCCCTTCTTATAAGCGTACGATGAGCCACATATACTGCAAATAAAAGGTTTCTCTTTGGTGTGCACACGTAAATGTGCAGGTAGTGCGGATTTATTATATGTTTTTCCACAATAACCACATTTACTAATTCTAGATTTAGTGTGTTCATGTCGGTGGGAGACAAGTTCTTTCATTGTTGTGAAAACAGTAGGACAGTCTTTACATCGGAAAATATCCATACGTTCATCGTTGATTTTGTTTATCAACTTTTGAGTTTCATTCTCATTGATTTGATTCTCTTTAGTGTCTAATGTCCTCTTATCTTCGTATGCTTCGTATGTGTGATCTTCATTTTTAATAGTTTGCGAATCAAGTGCCCTCTGACGGATTTTCCGAAGTAAATCATCATTTAATCTGCATCTACTTCTGAATATATGCATTGCTACTAGGATATTCATACAGGATCTACAAATGTTTTGTGGAAGTTTGTCTTCTGATTCTGGGATCTAAAAATTTAGTTCATACAATTTTTGTTGTTCATGTACAGTTGTATATATGATCCTACCGTGATATAAGCATAAGCTTCCAGTAATGATGTGATTGTCATATTGGATTCCATGTCGTGAATATTTTTACTATCTTCATTGTTTTCAGACTTGCAGGAAACAAGGCAGACCCGGCAAATTGTGTCGAAAGAGTCTAGCTGTGATGCACGTAGGTCCCAATCACGTTGCTCGATGATTAACACGTCGTGTAGATCCATTTTGTGTTAGGTTTGAATAGCAGAATATTAGTTATTTCATTACTGATATATGAACACGATGATAAAAAATGCTTGGTACGATCTGTCTTGTGTACACCAAAAATGCACAGAATAGTACGTAGCGTGTGCGTACACGCGTATGAAATAAACGAACGAAGCGAATCTTTAAAGTTCCAAGAGGTTATGTTCGTTATGTTAACGAAGATTGTTTGTTTATTTGCCATTCCGTTATTTGGATCTTTTTTATTTCTTTATAATTTAAATGATCACTCAATAAGAACCTAGAAATTAATTTTTATTTGTTAGATTAATGAAGTTTGAATATTTGCTATTGAATTTTTGTATTTTTGGAATGTGTGAATAAAGTTGCCTATGGTATTTCCTGAAGTAAGAAGAATTGGAAGGTTTTTTATCGTTTTTATGGTTTTTATTCTATTTTTAATGACATATGATTCATTCATAATTTATTTTTTTAATACATATGCTTAATAATATGCAGCAATAACTGTAGAATATAATATAATTAAATAAATATAAATGTAATATTGTAGCTCATTTTTGCTATAATGGCGCAACTCTAAAATGACATAGCGAGCATATTGATTTTTATATTTCTATAGTTCATTGATTTCGATTGAAACATGAGAAAACTGCTGATGAAATGAAAGTTCGCATTTTTATACCAAAACATTTCAACTTTATTTATGATAGCCTAACCGAAACAAAGTATATTAATTGTTAGTTTTCATGTAGTATTTAGTTCTATCATGTTCATTTGTGAGTTGTGTCTCTATAACAGGCAATAAGCTATCTGTGTATGTACTTGAAGTTGCCTATTATAACATATATAATATTATGAAAATAGATTAATAGATTATTAAGATTATCTTCGTGTAAGGAACATTTTTATATATTCTTTCTGTAAATAATTTATATTATATATTTATCTACGCCTTTCTACCGCTTTTCGCATTATAATGCGAAGTTTTTCTGTTTTTCAGAAAGCCCTTGACAACTTTGAGAAACTAGGACTAGTGTGACGTCACACGTGGACGCAGCTGGTAAAATGTTTCCAAACAAAAGTGTATTGCATATATTGTGCCATACTGGACACAGAGTGATTTTAATTCTAAGGATAACAGTTCTATTTCTTGTTTTAAAAATAATTAGCTTTTATTCTCTGATTTATTATTCTTATTTTCTATAGCAGAATGTTCAGCAAGTAGTACTTTGTCACCTGTAAATTATACTCTATATAACCTCACATACGTTTATATATGAGTTATTAATAAAAACCTCCCTTACCACTTACAATTCCTAATATGCACTTAAAAGTCTTTATAAATAGTGAATATTATTGAAAAATGGGCAAATACATACAATATACTGTCGTTTGGAAACATTCTATCAACTGCTTCCACACGTTACGTCACACTCCATTGAACATAGAATTAATAGCTAAGGAATAACCTAACCAAAAAACAAATAAAATGACAGAATAAAAACATTTAAAAAATTGGCAGAAATCATAGTATAATAAATAGAAATATTAAATAACATGAAGTTTCTACTGGTATTCCTTCAGTTTCTCCTCTCTTACGGTCATAAAACTGGCCTCCTAGACTACTGCGTCCATCACCCTCGCAACACTCCCTGCATGTTGAATTGCGAACGCTCCGCCACCTGCGGCCACACAAGAACCGCATACGAAGACATCACCGAGTCAGAGCGCGAGGAAATTGTATCAGCTCATATACTTTACCGAGCCTGGTTGTCCATCCAATTCCATTTCAAGTTGCAACCCCCCAAATTGCCGCAATTTTACCCGATGAGTTACGATAAGGAGTGTGAATTCATCGCCGGGTGCTACATCAAGCAATGTCGCAACCATCCGGATCGAATGCGCATCGCCCTAGATGGGACCCGTCTAGGTCAAAACCGCTACGTCGTATCCATGAAGCGTTCTGAGACTACGACATATAACATGACCCAATTACGTATAAGTATCATAAATGCTGCAATTATAACCTGGTGCAATCCAGGTTTACTGCTTCAGAAGTCGTATTATCCTGAAATACATGAAAAATATCAACCGATTGTGTATCCGCACCGTACGAAAACATTCTCGCAGGTAGTGTGGGAGAAGTCACATTATGTGGGCTGTGCTTTTATGCACAGTCAGAGGGATGCGAAGTGGGATATGTTCGAGCTGCTGTGTAATTATAAACCGCAGGGGAACATTTTAGGACAGCCGGTTTATACACTTAGGAATGAGAGGTTGCCATGTCGCAGGGAGGAATTCATGGTTGAAAACCGATCGACTTACCAGTGTATTCAGGTGTTGCGAAAGGATGAGGATGATAAGTACGTTCCACCTATTCTTTTAAGTGGTGTGGATACACATTTCGGGAATTATTACCTCGTTTTTGGTTTTTATGTACCTTCGTTTCTATTATGTATGTAGTTTGTTAATTCAACGAGTAACACTGATTGTGCATGTCTCATGGTGTACGATTTTATATCGATTGATTTTATATCGGAGATGTCAAGCACTCGATAATCCAGACTCCGAAACCAGGGCAGTCAGTTAGGGAGGAATTGTTTAAGCAATATATCTTGTAGAGTAAAACAGTTCCTAATTTTTTGCTGACTTTAGGTAACTGGCATTGCAAAAGTTAAATATTCTGACGTTCAGTTCCCCTCTGGCGCACTACGTGACCGTTAAAGCACATTAATCCTCCCGATATTTTAACCCACTGCTGGCCGTTTGTTCATAAACCTCAACGATCATTTGAGTTCGTGTCGTGCTAATTGACAGCGCCCCTTGAGTGACGACCTATTCATAATTGAGTCGGCGTTACCGATTACCTATAACACATTGGTTTTTATTTTGTTTGCTGCCCTGCTACAACTTTTCCAAGAACAGTTTTGTGGATTATCGTTGATATTTACGAGCAAACATTCAAAAGTGTTTTAAAGTGTGGAGAAGATTAATGTGATCTTAGAGTTGCACAGTAGGCACAGAGGATGTTCTAAAATTGGCCAGATTAAGTGCCTTTTACAAATCTGTGCCGTACGCAAGTCAGCTATGTATCGCAAAGTTTTGTTAATTTCTTGCGTTCTAACACTGTATTAAAAGCACTATCAATATTTTAAACTAATATTTTATAGGCAATAGATAGATTTTTACGGGAACTATCGTTTAAAACTTTCTCGGAAGTCGTACCTTGTCTGAGTCAAAAGTTATAGCAAATACAAATTCCAATATGACGCGAAAATATCAGCAAAACGACAGCGCTTCCCGTGCCAATACGCGCGATGTGTCAGCATTCTAATTACGCGTAATGAATTCTTTGAACCTTCACCTATGCAATGGTATAATTTCCGTTTGGATCTGAGACGACTTTCTGAGTTATAATGCCAAACCGTATGCCTTGATTTTGTTACACTCGTCTTTTTAGATTTACGCCCATGTAAACCAAGAATATCGACATATTTACTTCAAAAAAAGAAAATTACAGCAGACAAATGTTATTTAAACATTGACTTAGGTGGAATAAATCCAATCAACTAATCTAATCAGCAAGTCTTATCTCAATTGTAAGCGTACCGCATCCAATTTAGCAATGATATTGGCACTGATGTTGGTACAATACACAATTGTATAACATATCTGGTTTCGTTCGCGATTGTGATAAAACTGTACATTTCTAAGTAACTACGAGTATTAACTATTGACTTGCACCTAGTAACTAGCAACTAGCTACATAATAATATTAGTTATTAACAACTAATACTCCAGTATACATGCAGGGCTGTGAATATAATTATATATTAAGTAATAAACTAATTAGTTAATTGTGTAGTGTTAGTGTGAACTATTTAGCATAGTGATTATTTACACAGAACGGAAATAACTCAAATAAAAAAAGAAGAAAGTTAACAAAGAAGTTCTTTCCTACTAGAGAAGAAAAAATAAAGACAAGTGAGAGAAGTTCAGGTAAGAATAAGAAATTTTATTTGTAATATAACTTAAGTTAAGTTTAAAATTAGAAACTTCTGCAAATATAGCAATTGTGAGAGATTTATCTGCGTTAAGCCTTCATTCCTTTATTCAGGTAATTCTGTCAGGTATGTGATTACCTCGTTAATTCAATAAGTCATTACTTCCTTTTACATTACTTACTTTGAACATACATAACTTACGACGTAAGCAATGTAAGGTAATGTCAGGGAAGTCTCGACTTTGGCACTGTCGTCATTAAATTTTCGCCTACACAATTTGCGATTGTATGTAAATCCAGTGCTAAATTTGTTCTTTTAGCAACGTATCTATAGAAAGTAAGAGTTGGAAAAGACATGCAGACAGAGCCCACAGACAAAACCCACGTAGAAATAAGCAGTTTGCCAATTATTTGGAGAAACACGACAGTGTGAAGGCCAAAATCTAGGAAAAACGAAAATAAATCAAAGGTCACAGTAGAAACTTAGTTGATAATTAAATATAAAAACTTGGAACGAAAATAAAACAAATAATAAAAATATATCCATATTAGAATATAATTTAGCATAACTTCACTTATTTATAATTAAGTTAGAAATAATAATTTTTACCTCTTCACTGAACACAGAGAAACTTCCCGAAAAAGTGAACCACCTGCGGGGATCGAACCCACAACCTTCGTTTGACTAGAACGACACGCTACCAATTGCGCCACGGAGGTACGATGCCCAACAACTTGTCGTTCTAGTTAAACGAAGGTTGTGGGTTCGATCCCCGCCGGTGGTTAACTTTTTCGGGAAGTTTCTCTGTGTTCAGTGAAGGGGTAAATATCAAAAATTATTATTTCTAACTTAAAAATATATCCGGTTAGGTATAATGAAACTATTGAAACGATGCTCTCTAAATGATGGAGAAGTGTAGACTGACCGCGAGCATTGAGAGAACTGCTATTTATAGCGTAGGGAGGAGTGGGGAGCCGTGATGATTGTGCATCCACTGCTGTAAGAGGCGTATGTCACACGCTGTTGACCGTGTTTTCCGTGTTTCCGTTCATTGGTAAGCTTATAAGCATGCGCGTCAAAAATTCAAAACAGTGTAACTACTGACAATGAGGAATAAAAATTAATGATTTTTTTTTCTATTGGTTGTAATTAGAGTATTTAGTTATTATATAAATTAATTAATATTTGTAAAATAAAGAAAAAATATAGAGAATAAAAAGGAAAACTTACTTAAGTCCTAGTTATAACAACTACTTTATCATCTGTTTTAGCGTAATAAAGTATGGCATGTTGGAATCATTTGCGTGTTTTTTAAGGAGTGATAAGAGAAACAAAAGGTTTTCGTAGGCTTTTAAAGGATTTGCAAAATTTTGACAGATTTTGATGAGTTATGATTGGTTAGGAAAGCTTCTGAAATGTTTTAATTCAATTTTGTTGAAC
>JAODVP010166875.1:0-10204 GCA_025400035.1 Tetradonia laticeps
GCGTGATTTGACAAATTCGCAAAATTGTCCAACTTTGTCGGTCATTTTAGGTCATTTCCAATCAATTTACGAACGCGAGAGTTACACAGATCGAAAGAGCAACTCTTCCTCTATCAAATAACATAGCCTGCAGAATTGCATCAAAAATTACCCAACTTTAAGGTTAATATTAAAACTTTTCTATATAACTAATTAAATCAAAATTCATATCACAAGAAAGGGCGTCGCTTGTTCCACAAAATTACGCTGAGGACATAAATTTGTGTAAATTTACGTGTAAAACACACTTTTAACATAATAAGAACGTATATAAATTGAAAGCATGATTTTAATTATTTAATATGAAATAGAGCTTAAATTTGTTTTATTTTCCTGAACTTAAAAACTCAGAGACGGTTGCTATGAAAAGCTCAGGCTATAAAACCAACTTGGAATAGAAATATTATAAATCGATAGATTTTAAATAATTATTAAGACTATATCATTAATTAATTCAAATTCTACGAGGTATATTAATTAAATAGTAATGTTTTTGAATATTGTATTATTGAAAAAACTTTACCTTGTCATCATCCGTCATTTCCCCCACGCATGCGCGTTGTGCAGTAAACCGTAAACCGCAGACAGTGCGATAACCGAGCTAATTTCTCCGGACCAAGTGAAGTCTCCGACGCGGCGCACCAGGTTCATGCGTACGTGCAGTGAGTGAAACACATCGCGCAGCACATAGTTCACTCGCAAAACTCTGTACTGTAGTGCTCTCAGAGTCGCTAAATCTTTTCGTGCATACTCTTACCAACCGGACATAAAATGGCAGCCCTGCCGCGCAGAATAACCAAGGAGACACTGCGCCTCATGCAGGAGCCGGTGCCGGGCATCAGCGCCGTGCCAGACGAGAACAACGCTCGCTATTTCCACGTAATCGTTACCGGACCCGAAGATTCGCCCTTCGAAGGAGGCCTGTTCAAACTGGAGCTATTCTTGCCCGAGGATTACCCCATGTCTGCGCCCAAAGTGCGTTTCATCACGCGTATTTATCACCCCAACATCGACCGACTCGGCCGCATTTGCCTGGACATTCTCAAAGATAAGTGGAGTCCCGCGCTTCAGATTCGCACTGTGTTGCTGTCGATCCAGGCGCTGCTGAGTGCCCCTAATCCCGATGATCCACTTGCAAACGACGTAGCCGAATTGTGGAAAGTGAACGAAGTGGAGGCCATTCGCAACGCAAAGGAGTGGACGCGACGCTTCGCCATGGACACCTAAACCTGGTGCGCGAGAATCTGAAACACACGTCACTTGTGTGTTTAGCTAAACACCATCAGAGACAATGTTTGCTCAGCCACAACCAAACACTGAGGGTTAAGAAGTTAAACGGTTAAAATCGGTGGCGGCACTTATAAATACGATAATTGTTCATTGTTTTCTCTTTCCCTTCATTTATTCAACGAATGTTGCAGATTAGATAGATTAGTGTGTATACTAAGTTATTTTACTTTCCTATTATAATCAAGCGATGAACCCAAAACTTGCAGCAGACATGAATATTTACTAGTGCAGCAAATTATTCAAGTCTTAAGATACTGTCAAATGTGTGATTCTGATTAAGAAATTAGTGATGTTAAATGTTATAAAGAAACAAATTGTAAAACGAGGTGAGACAAGTGTGAAATTTTTTGAAAGTCAGTACTAGCACATCATATTTTTAGTAAATACTTACGATTGAAACTGCTTCGGACTCGCATCATGTGTAGAATCTATAACAATCAATTTTATCAATAATTTATCAAAACATACAAATATTGTTAAGCAACTACGAACTGTCACTAGGTCTTGTTATTACTAGATTTCATAGCAGCGCCCTCTACAAGATTCCTTATAGAGGGCGCTGATAAGTCATCTCGTGAACTGGAAGAGCAGCGATTTCTACAGAGTGTCGCAAACGCGTCAAGTGACGTGAATACATTATTATTATTAGTGTGTTGTAAATATTGGCATGTAAGGCTTTTTACGAAATAAATTCTTTAAAAATAAGTGACAATTCCTTTCAGTTTCAGCTGCAGAGTATATTAGTAACACCGTCATTTTTACTTAATTAATACTTCGCTTGTTTTCTCGCGTTCAGTTACAACTCAAGTCAGGGAGAGAAATCGAAATTCCACCATTCTTAATGCATAATACCGAATAATACAGGAATTAGCGAGTTGTAATGCGTCAACGTTGATATGGTACTACTTAGTTTAGTAGAAATAGAGGCGTAAGGCGTTCGAAACATTCGAATCATTCGAAAGGTAAGAAAAGCATCGAATGTAAACAACATTCATCATCATGTCGAGTGAAAAGTGATGCGCATGAAATAATTAAAGTAATGTTATAATGTTAGAGGTCGCTGCGTGTTCACTTGACGTTGTTTTGTGTTACGATTACGACTAGAGAAAATGTACAGCAGACTCGTCGATAAGTGACACATTGATTGCTTATACCTAATCTCTTATCACAATGAGAGAATGAGAGAAACAAAGCCGAGTCATTCACGATATAGTTTACAATATGATACAATACAATCATTATCATTATACGTATATAAATAGGTATTTGGGAGCTAATTTGTTAGTTTACGCCATGTCTTACACTTAACACCATCTCGACTCGAACGCAAATCCGTCGCTTGACTCTGCCCACAGTATCTTACAAGTATTACAACATCTTTGGTATATTCTAAATCAATTTAGCTGCGATTAGAAACCACTGCGTCGCGTCGTGTTACAATTAATATCTGTTAATAGTTGTGGTAGCTATATCTAAGTTAGTTGTGTTGCTTTCGTTTTCGTTCATTTATCGTAGAGTGAAATGCAGCGATATGATTCTATTACGAAAGCCGCGCGCGTGTATTGTCTGTCAGTCTGTTACAACATTGTACGCTACGATAAAAAATATATTGATCTGCGACTCAAGCACGTCCGGAACTCGACCAGTTGTCTTCACGTCAATTCCTCTTGTATCGTCCTGGCTCCATCAATTCTCTGCAGTTAAAATAGAACTAGGTTTAAATGGGTAGGCACTTTCTGACCTTCGGTAAGTCTATTTAGATATACACTGGATTTTCTTGACCCGTCAGCAGTCGAAACATCGATGTCGGCATGGTTTTCATTAAAATCTGCATCAGAAATTAAGACATAAATGATTTATTAATAGGATCATTCCACGTGCAGTGGAATTTTTTCGACATTTTTTCAACATAAGCGAATTTTTTCATGTTTGGTACACATGAAGATCACTAAAATTACGATTTATGATACCACAATTGAGTTAGAAGCATGAGACAACTACCGAGTATGTAGTTGCTTTTGAAATAAGATTTTAAATTTAGAATTAAGAATTTTTTTCTAGAAAGTCATTCAAAATAGATTTTGGCCTTGAATTTCCCATCTTCTTAATATCCTAGAAAAATTCAAATAAGAACCTGTATATTTCAGCCTTATGTATGGAAAGTTACATAGAGGGATCCCAATTGGATCATTTTTTAAAATTTATGTTAATTGAGAAAATATCTAAAACTATTTTTACAAAATCATTATTACACCCAGTTCAAAAGTTCAATAGTTGGGCCATCGCAGAGTTTTGAAATTCATGTTCGAACTCGGCTGGCCGTCACAAGTGTTTGAAGGTTAGATTTTGAGGTCTGACTCGAAACTTTCAAAAGTTTGCCAGGGGTGAACTGACTGGCCTCATTCGGGGGTTTGCGTTAACGTACAAACAAAAATAAAAAAGAGAAACTATTAATTCATTTGAATAATCAGTATTCAAGGATAGACCACACTGGAATACATGAACGACCACAGAAAAATCGATCCGTTACAAACTGCTCTTAATGCATCTAATGCGCGCATAATGAAACGGAATGCTATCTATGCCTAATTATGTGGACGACTCGTTATATCTAATGCAAGTGTAGTTTCGTGGCTTTTACGAATAAAAGTTTCTTAGCTACGTTATGAGGAAAACAAGCAGCCATATTGGTAGACTTGCCCTATCTTAATTTGTAAAATCTAGTAACAGAAAAAAACCTGTGATAAAGCAGTGTTCAAGTGCTATGGTCGATAAAAACGAGTGTACTTTCCAATACAGTAATGTTAAAATATTGTATTGCAGCAACTAAATCACTGAGTTTTCACAACAATTACAAGTGCGAAAAAGAAAATGTTGGTCTTTCGGATATGTAAAGTTTAATCCAGTGAATAAAAAAGTATCATAATGAGTTAGGAAAAGGTTACTATCGTAGATTTTACTTCGAAATTTGTTTGCACACAAAGAATAGGGAAGGAACGAATTAGGTTAGGTTCCAATGCCCTAACTTGTAGGTCTCGCAACGCCACTGGGCGAACTATTGAAGATTTATACTACTGTTTATGAAATTGTCATCTACGCTAAATTGTACATCTTTTAACAAACTGGGTGAAAAAATGTTACGATTTATGTGAACCTTTTTTTAGGTTTTTTAAAACTAACTAGGTTTCTAAAAACTACGTGTAAAAAGGTGAAATTAATTTTTAGGTAAATTTCGACGTATTCAATAATCTCACTAAAACCGTGGTGCAGTCGTCGTCACTTATTGAACAGCAACGTTATTAGACTATTAGATGTCTACTTTCATGTTTTAATAAGCAGGTACTAACTATACGCATAAAGGTTTTAGTACGATTATTGTATACGTCGAAGTTTACCTAAAAATTATTTTCATCTTTTTATTGAAGTGTAAAATTCCGTTAATCCTAAAAATTATAAAACGTTTTTGGATGTAATGTTTATTAATTAAAAAACGCACGGTGGGTCCCCACGCGTACGTGTGGACTGTTTTTACGAATACTACTCAGTTTTCTCTCGATCGTGAAAACAATCCCAGAGGAGCACACTGTGCTGCGGATGAGTGTTGTTTGGCAATATCCAGCAAACCGGAGGACCTTTCGGCCTTGGACTAACGAATAATTGTGTTGTCATCCACTCCTGACACGTCCTGAAAATTTGAACTTCCTAGGTTGCCTAGAAGTAACCGAAATTTCATTCATTGGAAAGAAAATCTCAGGCTACAAACCCACAACTAACCCACCATAAAACTTTCTATACCACAAGCTGGAATAGGCTGGTTATCTGTATTCTTCCAAGTAAGTTTTTTAGAAAAATCATGGTCAAAATTTGTTTTTAATGTCTTTGAACACAAAAAAATCGAAAATCTGGCAAGCTGCATACCAAATGAAATATTATTTCAAAAGCTACAATTTAATATGTATTTGCTTCATGCAAACTCAATTGTAGCTTGAAAAACTATAATTTTTGTGAAGATACTTCATGTCTACCAAATATGAAAATAATCCATGACAATTAGATTTTTTTTCTCTGGTTAACTTGACATAAAAGGTCAGTATTATGCGGGATTTACATTAGGTGAGAAAATTGCTCGATAAGTATTGCTCAAGTTTGGCGTTGTAATGTAAACACATAACGTCGTTCACAGCCTGCTCGCTGAATTATAGTAGCCTGATTGCTTGCTAACACGTTTACTCTGTGCAATTTGGACTGCCAGACAACAAACTCGCGCAATTCAATCCCATAATGTAAATTAACCATCAGATTATTAGATCTATCAGAAATTTGATTGAATTACTCCTTACCTCACCGACAGATGTCGCCAGTAAATTAACGATTTTCTCATGCGGAACAGCAACAACGCTCTGATTGTTAATTTCGATGATGCGATGGCCAACTCGCACGCCGCCACGTTCGGCTATGCCGCCACGCAGTAAACTACATATCTGAAAGTAATTCCAGTAAAATGTATGTATATGTCAACAATTACGACACTTACTACGCCATTTTGTACACTGAATCCTAGCTGATATTTCGTATCAGGCCGCTTGATTTTAACCTCCACGACGGGGGCACATGGAACGACTGTCAGCTTTACCACTGTTTGGTTCTTAGAGTTCTTGATGTAGTTCTGACATGTCGAGAGTGGCAGACCCACGAGACTCACACCATTAATGGCAATGATTTGGTCCCCAATGTTTAGCTGCCCACACCTCGCGGCTGCCCCTGCAGGGGCCAAATTTGCAATCACCACTGTAGGGAGCATTGAGCCCCAGCCTGATTCCACGATGACAACCCCGAGGATTTCGCCTTTTGCTTTTGGGACTACTACCTGTTAATGAACAAAACCAAACATGAATAGACATAAGCAGCGCCATCTACATAATGTAAACTGCAAGTGTACCTCTTTTTGCATCTCCTTCTTCGCAAACATTTGTAACTCATCCCCAAATATCTCCTGGGAGTTTAACACTTCCTGGTAATCCATCTCTTTCACAAAGCTGTGATCCTCAATTCCATTAGCCTTGAGAAACTCCATGTACGCTACCTGAAAGGCCTGCCCAATACTCTGCGCAATGAACTGCGCCTCCTCCGACTCGAACACGTGGCAAATCATCTTCGGTGTGCGATTGATTTTGGGGGCTTCCTCCATCTCGTGTGGGACAAACCGTCTTCTTGCCATTAGCACCACCAAATCGCCTATGTCCGCAATGTAAGAAATGGTACGCAGCGCATGATCCATCATGATTTCCTTGAGGTCCGTATTGAGCACCATAATTTTCTCCGTGGAAATAAAGAGATCTACTTCTGTGCTAGGCTGTGTTTCACCATCCGGGGCCTTTTTCAAACAAATGAAATAGATTAATTGGGGAAGTCTTTCGGGGTAGAAATGACTTACCAAGGCCTATAATCCGCCAAGGAAGCGTATGAAACAATGTAATGTTAGTGAACAGTAAATAAATGTTTAGTGATTGTCAATTGTCATTTAATAAAGAGTAGTGGGGGACTTGAATTTTAACCATCTTAATCACCGACCTTAATCTTGGTGACTGCTAATTCGACCATGTTTTTCTTAAGACGTTTGCGTCTCTTACGCCCCCCTTCCTCGTCCACCTCCACTGAGCCCAAGAAACGCAGCCGGAATACAGTGCCGGATGTGAGTGATGCGCCTGCGTCAAACGTGCGCGCCACCTCTGTATAGTTTTCATAAATTTAAAAATATAGTATGTCAAAGTATCACCAACTGACTTTGACGTTTAATTAAGTATAGGTTATAGGCGCACATCAATTCTGTTATTGATGTAAGCCTAAGCTCAATTTATTTTAATATATTTTAGAGGTTTAAGAGGTGTTGACAAGGATAACGAAATCTCCTCACCCTGCATCGTCGGAGGAGAAGACGGCGTATCACGCGGCTCCACATCGACAGGCGTATCGTCATCGCAACTACTATCGACGCTGCTGCTTCCGCAGCTTTGCAACATTTGGTTGGAAGCCTCCTGCAAGTTGACCCTCGATCACCCCTCACCACCACTTCGAGCAACACCCGAAATTCAAGGTCATTCAAGGTGCATGCAAGTATGTATGTATAGACGAGTATATTGTGTATACGCAACGAAATTAACGGAATCAAATAAAATGTTAGGTTAGGTTAGTATTGACAGATATATTTAAAAAATCAGTGCACAAAATATAATATTAGTGACGTCTATCTCATTAGATTAGATTAGTAGTAGGTAATCGCTACCATACAAAACATCCAAAGCGGAGAAATCATAACAGTTGAACTTGTTGTTTGTCAACAAGCTGAAATAGTCGGAAAGGATGAAGTAGTTAACAACAAAAAGCGCCATCTTTGACATGAAAGGAGGAAGATACAGTTGTGGTGCGGTAAAGAATGTGTTCGAGGGCTTCAACACAATTACACGGAGAGGCAACGGGCAACCAACCAAATATTCATAGTACGTATTCATTTTTTTTGTCTTGCATGTCCGCACATGAAGCGTGCCATTTCCGGGCGCAGGTGGGGAGGAAGAGGGGCACACTTTGTACACCGCGCACGGATCCGCCATTTCATCGAAACAACACCAATGAGACACAGAGGATGTAATGAATGCACCACGTTGTAACATTAACATGGTAACATGGCAACATGCGCAAGAAGGGCTTAAGAGTAAGTAAGTAGTGAAGAACGAATAATTACAAGAACAAACTAATTGCCAACAGAAAACATCTAAAACAAATGTTTTATGTACATATTTCTATGTGTAACAAGTTAAAATTAGGGTACAAATTGTTTTTAGTGTTTTTGAATCTGAGACGCGTCACAAAACAAAAGATACCAACATATAAACGTGTTCAGTGCAAAGAATAGTGTCAAAAAAGCAAAGAAGAGTGCATGCTTTACCTTGATGCGGCTGACGGCCTCTTCTGCTTGCATCATGCGCGTCGTCTTCGTAGGCTGGCCTTCGCATACTAGTTGTGTGGAGCCGAGGTAGCGGGCTCGGAAGAGAACACCTTCGATTAAAACTGTAGGGTCCAGAAATCCACCTAACAGACATATTACCAAATGTCACAATTATCATACACAAATTAAGATTATGTAGAGATAAGGACGGTAAGGTTAGGTTTATATATAGTCAAGTTAAGAATGTAAGTTTGTTAAATACTTACAGGAACATAACGTCCACGGATGCATGAAAATTAAGAAAAATATTAGTACTACTTACATATTAGATTGTTAATTATATACATACATATTTTTCATGCATAATTACGTACCTTCTTTGTTGCGTCCTTTCTTTTTATTTTCCTTGTCCTGGAACATAAAATAATTCGTTAGTTTATTGTCAAGCATTTGCTATTTTATATGCAGTGCTATTTCTAAATCTAAATCTACTGTTTTTCATTTGTTTATATAGAAATTATGAGATTTGAAAATCATGCAGATTTTAATTGCAGGAAGCAAGTAGGAAGTGTCAAATGACAAGTAATAAATCGCAAGTGCCAAATTTCATATGAGATATGGTCACTATTGAGAATGTCGACAAACAAGTCTTTTAACTGTGGTCCACTAGTGCTAATGCATGAGATTCATGTGCCTTCTAGCGAGATTCATGAAAACTTAATACAAATTCTATAAATTTGACTTTACAGTTACTTTTACACTTACAATTTGTTTTGACTTTTTTTCTTCAAACATGTTTTAATTTGATATTTTGAATATTAATATTAGTTCAACTTTGTAAAACGTATTAGTGTAATAGTGCATCGGGTTCGTTGTTTAAACTTGTTATAATGAGGAGAATATGTTCCATACAAGATTGTTGAAAAAGTAGTGATACATATAACCAAGTACTTTCGTGAAAATGGAGAAAATAGTAAGCAACGGTGGGTGACTGAAGAAGCAGGTTCGTTAATTTTAGTACAGAAAATGTTGAAATTTTTTGCTTTATTTTTTGCAGTCAACATATTTCAATTGAGACGTTCATTTCCGCAAAAAATTGTTAAAGTTTTGGAATTTCTGCACGTAAAATGCATATCATTTGAAAGTGGACGTAAACAGCGAATAAAGGGCGAACTGCATGATTTCCTAAGCTGTGAATCATGCGTCGAAAAACCAATCGAATTGCAGAATTGTAGTAAGTGCAAGACGCGATATATTAAATCTTTTTTCGACTATATGTTTTCATAAATGCAT
The DNA here is from genome assembly GCA_025400035.1 of Tetradonia laticeps. Lineage (NCBI taxonomy): Eukaryota > Metazoa > Arthropoda > Insecta > Coleoptera > Staphylinidae > Tetradonia > Tetradonia laticeps. The sequence goes on from JAODVP010166875.1 coordinate 9,566, forward strand.
TGCGTTATTTTCGCAAAAAGAGAAGCATACAGCAAAGAAGAATGCCAAAAAGCATACACCAATATCATCTATCCTTATTTGTCTACATTACTGCAGCAATTTAAAATGTGTTATACACACTATCGCATATGCACTACAATGCTTGCTACAATGCTTGCACCCTTGCACCATGAAATATTCAAATAACTTGTTTTTTTAGCTATTGCTAAATTTGATAAAATTATCAAACGCCCAATTATTATGCTTTCCTCTCTAAACTCTTCTCCTTATTTCAGTGTTTCAATTCTTGTGATTTAACAACGTATAGTTGTGATTTTTCAATTGAAATGGCGGCCTCACCTTACAATTCATTTACCTGCAATATGTATGATGTTTAACATTACAATTATGAATGATGATGTTTGATGTGTGCTAAAATTTTAAGATTTACCACACTTTGTTCCAACTACTTTATAAACAATTTACATTAACATTTTCCGAACATTTTGATAATTTTTGATGGAAAAATGAACGTCTCAGCTGGAATAATTTTTTGCTGAAAAAATAAAACAAAACATTTGTGATTCTTCTGTACTAAAATCAACCAACCGAATTTTGTTTTCGAAAAAGCAACCACAGTGTTATCCATGATCAAAACAC
>JAODVP010166986.1:0-18290 GCA_025400035.1 Tetradonia laticeps
GGCGACGATCGCCCCATACTCTTGATGAGTCCAAGTTTTGTAACTTGTAATTTTTATGCCTTGTAATAATATGTCGTAATAAATGTCTTATATAATGTGGACACGAGAGTTCTGTAAATCTCTAACCCCGGCAAAGTCACAACCAAGCAGCCAAGCGAGTTTACCAATTATTAGTTCGATACTGTAAAAATCCTTGTTGTGACAGTAGGCAATGGCTATTGGCACGTTGGAATAAGAGAAGATTGTAAGGCGTACACACGCTTTGTAGTTGATGGTGGGGGTTCCTATGAATTTAATAATTTAGCATTTAATCTTTGTAACGCACCAGCTACTTTTCAAATGTTGATTGATAAACTTTTTCGAGATTTAACATGGAAGGAATTATTATGTTACTTAGATGATATAATAATATTTTCCGCAACAATTGAAGAACATCTCAAGAAACATTGGAAAAATTAAAAAATATATATTAAAAGCACCTGTTTTTGTTAATAACAAAATACCAACAGAATTACATATCGACGCTTCTCGAATAGGTAGCGGAGCAGCATTATTACAACCAGATGAAGCAGGTAAGCAACACCCAATAGCTTATATATCTCGATCTTTAACCAAAGCAAAACGTAACTATGGAATCTCAGAACTATAAGCATTTCCTGTTGTTTGGAGCTTAAGGTATCTACGTCATTTAATATACGGGAGGCCAGTGAAAATACTGACTGATCACGCAGCGATATATTATTTGAAGAATGTGCAAACCCCGACAGGTAGATTAGCTCGATGGGCTATCAAATTAACGGAATATGATTATGTTATTGAATATAAGAAGGAAAAGGCACATAAAGATGGTGACGCCTTATCACGAAATCCTGTAATGATAACAAATGACAAGAAAGAGGAAAATTTGAATGTTGGAACGTCATTTGCTTTAGATACTGGAAACATTGCAGAATTAGAACGATCAGATATAGGATTTAATAATATTATTAATGCGCTTGAACAACCGAATAATTGAACTATATCCAGTCAAATTCTTATTTGGGTTCCACAACATAGAATTTAAATACCACGACCAATTTTAGAATTTCGACTCTGTCGTCTTCTTTAATTTATGTATTAAATAAGACGACAGAGTCGAAATTCTAAAATATATAAAAAAGAAATAATAAAAACATGAATTTAAAAAATGGAGAGAGAGTAGAAATTAAATATTAAACTACATAATTCTTAATGAACAAAATATAACGAACACATAAAATATTTTTAGGTTACCAATCATATTTATATTACGATGTAAATCCACTGTTTCTACGAAAAACACTTACACAACCGAATCATCTTTAATCATCACGTTTGCATGCAAGACGACTACCCCTGGGAAGAGTCAAGGACACAATTAACCTTATGTCAAGAAATGTATCCACGAACCAATCCATGGGGAAAGGTCATCAAGCAAGGTTCAACAACTTTGTTATAACGAACAATCCTAAGACTTCTTAAACCAATTGAAGCTGAAATACCTTGGATCGTGGGAATTCATCCAAAAGTTGAAGAAGATGCAATAGACATTGCAGATATACTGTCGCCAATTGAAGAACGAGAATCGAATGATAATACATCCATAATAGAACATAGTACATCATAATCAACGAGGAAATAAGAGGAACATCAAGGATCACCGATAAACTCCTGCGCAACAGTGAATGTCTTCATAATAGTGCAATAGATAGTAAAAAGTACTGTAAGATTGGTAACCGTAAGTTTTATTGTTTATGAATGATAGTACGTAACATTCAAATAACAGAATTTAATTGATTTAGTTATTTAACATAGATCTAAATTCGGAGTTAGCAATCGCTTGGGCCACCGATTTTAAGGGCGACAGAGTTATGTCACCAATGATATTAGATAGATAGAAATTATATGTATGAGCGAGCGCCACAGTTATTTAGATATACAATACCAATATTAATTATGCACGCGCAATATTATTATTGTGGAATCAGCCTAAAAGGATGAAAATATGACTTGGTTCATGTAAACATAGTTGGACGCGATTGATGACAACTCATTGATCCCACCTAGAGCAAAGTTGATGACTGCAAAAAAAATTTACCACAACGTACTATTGACGATAAAACTGAGCTAGGCAGTTATATAGAGACACCACTAGAAAAGCACTACATCACGAAATCTATACACCTAAAGTCAAACAATATTTTAACCGACGAGGAATTTTCGATAGAATTCGACGATACGCCGAATCGCAACAAAGCATTAGAAGTCTTGAGTGGCGAATTTTACACTGTTTATCTCGAATAAGTTGCGTAATATACCAATGCCACAATTGTGGCGCAAGTTAAACCTTTTCAAGCTTAAACTACGCGCCGAGAACGGAAGAAACGGGATCTATTCAAAGTTGCAGAAATTCAAACTGGCTGCGCTACCACCCCGACAACCCCAAGATCACTCCCATTAATTATACAGCAAACGCCCCATATGTTCCGACCAGTACAACAACCGCCGCGAAACCCGTTCAAAATTGGTACACTAAACGATCGCGCCACGAACGGAAATGAACCAATTTTTTGTCAAAATTCTGTGCACTAGATTCGTACGAGCCGCCGAAATCGGTTTTGCGCCGCGAAGAATGATCGGAACAATAATTTAAAAATCCATTACTTAAGTAATTATTTACATCGCGTTGCCAACACATGGTACGCTGCGTACCTAAATGATCCCGCAAACGCACAAAAGCAATGGTCTGATGTTAAGGTAGATTGTAGTATGGAGAGCACATCTCTGATGTGATAAAGTGTTTTAATTATAAGTATTGTCACAATCCGCGATTGTTAGCGTTTTCGTTGGCATTTTCCTCACAAGAATTGGCTGACCGGGCGTAAGCCTATTCCCGGTCAACAGGACGTAGCAACAATGGACTCCAAACACTACTTGTTATGGTAAAGCGTAGAGATCGCGACCGTTCACTCGACCACATGAGAAAAAGGCCAGTGTGGTGCTAGGCGGGGCGTTATATAGCACACAAAACCTCCCACCGCGAGAGACGCGTAAGTAGGCTATGCGCAGAAAGGCCACAAACTACCACGAGGGAACCACGTCCGCCACAGTATCTTCCAAAATATTGGGTAAATTACAATGCGTTGCTCGATACACTTATACCTTATACAAGAGTAGAGTTAAATATAATACACAAATATAGGCGCTCACAAGCCTCCAAAGAGTCTGGTTGGACAACTACCTTATACAAGAGTCCAGGCCAGTACGCCAAATTAATGTGGTAAATGGGGCCACGAGGCACTACTTGTTATGGTAAAATAACATTTTTATGTGACTTTATTTACAGCTTTTTATTTGTTGCGCATGCATAATTATTTACTTGATATTCCTGCAGTAGCTTGTGTTTTTTTTTTGAATAATTAATTTCTGTTTGCATTTAGCGTAGTTGTTGGATTTTTCTTCGGAACTACCTCCAGAACTGCAGAGGGAATGGTCCAAATTACAGCATGTGCTCAATGGAAGGAACTGCCAGATACCGTCAACTAAGAAGCTACCATTCCATTAACTTACCATACATCATGGATAACAACAAACAACGTGGGATCAACAACTCGCACATAGACCTGAAAGTTTGCCAACTGAAAAAGTAGGGATAACAACTTTCTGACGGAGCTATGAAGAATTGGTTACTCCCCAATTCAAACTGTACCAATACCTTGACGGGGTCCAGGAGCATACAATTACAAGATTAGTAGATGATGCTATAGAGGAATCACCTGCCCGACAGGAGAGATCATTAGACTTTATTGGGGACGGACTACATTGGTATTGTGGTGACCTGAAGCGACGCATGTCAAAAACTAATATGGAAGCAGCACAAATACTTGCACAATTTAACTCGAAGTCAACGCCATTCGCGCAATTCGCAGAGGATACCGAACACGTTCTTTTAGAATTAAGAAATCGTGTCAATCAATGCCCAAACAAGAACTACTTTGGAATTTGTTGAATTACGAATAATATTTAGGAAATCAGCAAACACTGTTCTTGGAATTCTCCGGACACAAACGATGCAAGATCAAAGCGAAACGGTACAAAGCTGCCGTCTAGTGAAGACGGCATATTCCAATCGATGTTATTCCACCTACCGTTATGAAATCTGACTTGATAAATCTCAATCACCAATTATCCTCTAACGAACACCAACTTTCAACTAATGCAAGCAAGCATTTGGCAAAATACTACTAACTACCACTAGCGGACTGTGTTTTCACTAAGGGCAATATTACAATCCAAATCAAGGTACCGATCGAAAGAATTCAACGTCAATGGAAGTTGTATGAACTAGTTACAACTCCTTTTGCATGGAAGAACTCCGCTTGCGTTATTGTCCACGATATTACATACCTAGGTGTCTCACAATCAGAACACGTGAGGCCCATTTCGGGAACAGCTCTACCTCATCGCCACCCGTATGATTCAGGATTATGCTACCTGCCGAGATTCTCATCTGATACTATTAATGGACACACATGCGCATTACAAAGGTGGCACAGTGGAAGAACTAAGCCAACAATGTCCATTCCGCTGTCACGATTCACAAGTCACCGTTATCACAGAACTTGCTGAGGACACACCTTTGTTATAACGCATTCGAAGAAAACGACTACCATAAAGTGTGGGAAGAAGTCTAGTCTTCCAGATGATATTTATTGTTTGCCAGGAGCTGTAAAAGTATATCTACCATGCAAATGCTCCCTAGCAATCAATGACAAAGAGGTCATATCTTCAAGATTCCCATGTGAAACTAAACAAGAGGATCCAGTACTATTACATACCCTACCAGCGTCATGGTCATCTCTACAAAAATACTACATTAGCCCCACATCCAAAACGAAACGGATGTTCGCTAATGTGTCACATTTGAATTTTACGAAACAAGATCGAGTGGAAGAGATCGTCGATACTCTTCAAGAAAGTATTTACGACAGTTACGACCACGCTATGTATATCCAATCTAGGGTACAGGGATTTTCAATGTGGTGGAATATCATGCTAACAAATTACAAAGAACCTACGCTATATTAGCTACGTAACATCTGCAAGAACTTCACCAATTTTTGAGTGAAGTGCTGGAATGCATAGATTTTATTTTTGTTGGTCCGACATGTATTCTAATTATATACGTACCTATGGGTGCAGATAATATACCCGAGAATAATCTGTCTCAGAAGTATGACAGGGTGCTGCACGCCAGTGTTACAATTATTATTATTAGTATATTAGTATAATACGGAATTAGCTAACGTAGCTACTTTACATTACAATGCAATATCAACAATTAAGTTTATAATAATTATGTATGTTTATGTAGTCGTATGATAACTGTAATTTATTATTAATTCTAAATGTATTTAATAGATGGAAGTTGTGGTGGCGCGTTGGTCAGCAGCGTCGTTCATCAAGCGCAAGGGAGTGAGTACAATGGGCCCAAGTGCTGCCAGACAGTTGTCTGGCCTCCCGTAATATAGGTAGATATATAGAAGTAGAAAAGCTGAAAGCCAGTCCAATTGATTTCAACCCTTCCTCGTTCCTCGATCCCTCTTCCATATGGCGATCCTGCAAACCAAAAAACACATGAGACTTCTGTGAAGAAGATCCTGCCCGTTGGCCCATCGTAAGTTCGTTTTAAAGTACAAGTTGGTACTCGGTGGTCGTGAACAAGAATAAATAACTACAAGTATGGGTACGTCAAATTCAAAATACCAAGAGGTAACCTCCACCGGCACAGTCAACAACAGCTTCTTAGTCGAAGAAAATGCATTGAAAATGCCGATCGACATCAGATTCCTGCAGTACATCATTGCCTAAGGAGGCCTCATCATCGTTATCTTCAAGATCCGAGAAACTCAGCGCCGACGTGAAGAAAAAGATCACCATAGGCATCATGCTTTCCCGGAGCAAGGTCGACGATTTAGCCAAAGTTCATGTCCAGAATGCTGATTAAGCGTGAGTCTCGAACTTGTTTATTAATCGCTTAGTTAGGAATTATTAAATGTTTTACTTAGCATTGCACTTGGTATTGGTAATTTTGTTATATAATATGTATCGGTAACCTTGATATACTTTAATTAATATTTAGATTAGGAAAACTTGTTAGTCTTAAATTAGTCTTAAACCCAAATAAAGTATACAAACTTAGTAATTTAGAAGAAAAAAAGAGAAGTAATATGTATTCGAAATAATTTTCTGAATCTTTACGATCAGATTTATCAGACGTTTAATCTACAAGATCAATTCGAAAGTGCAACATCAAGATCAATTTTCATCGATATCACAAACGACGTCTGGAATAGAATAGAAAATTTGATTAAAATAACAAGTAACGGTATAGATATTACGGATATAGAAATAGTAGATAGCAAAATAGTGAACACGGAGTTCGATTTTAAAACCGCAGCTCAAATTTTATCTGCTTTTGAAGACAAAAGTAGTGCACCGATTTTATAGAAGCCGCTGAATACTACCACGATTCGTTGACAAACGCTACAGGAAAAGAAAACCTATAGAAATTTCTTATAAAAATTAAGATCAAAGGTAACTCGAAAAACTGTAGTTTCAAAGAATTGAAAACGATTATTATTGGTAGATATCAGGAAAACCGTGCTCTTTAACCCAGGTGCTTTAAATGTTGCCAAACAAGGAAATAGAACAGTAGAAATTTTCGGGTCGGAGATAGAACATTTAATTACGAAACCAAACAAAATGAAGAAACCAGAAGTTATATAATATTTTAAAAACTGATTGATTTTGGAAATAAAAACAGTTGTCACCGCATCCAGAGCCGACACCTTCATCAAGGCTGTCCAAATTGCGAAAGAAGCTGAATCTCTTCCACCCCAACAATCAAACGTAATCTATATTACGAAAACAAACGTCAACCGCAAACAATATTCAAATACATATACCAGTTGGTGGATACCTAACCAACTGGAAAACCACAAAATTTTAAACAGAAAAAGTTCAACACCTATTATAAATCAAACCACTATGACAAAAATCATTTTAGTAATAGGCAATACGAGGATAAAAATAATCGACAATTTCGTCCTCAGTTTAAAGTTTAGAATCAACAGAAAAATCACCACAAAAAACCGCAACACCCGCGTTAAATTTATTATGGAAGATCAGAGAAACGAAGAAGGCCAACGTTCGAAAATTCAACCCAGGAGAGAGTTAGGCAGGAACAATACGGGAATTATTTAAACCATAATTCAGGGTCTAGTATGTAACCTCAGCAGAAAAACAAATATTAGTAACGAATAGCAACACTAATTACGTCGAAATTTTTTGTTATATGACGAATAGAATCGAATCACTTTTAATAGATACAGATATTAGTTTATTTAAAATTGGGAACGTAGATTAGGAACAAAAATTTAACCCAAGAAATAAGTGTGTAATAGGAGGAATAACAGGCGCGAAAATAGAAACACTAGGTACAACAAACACAATTGAAAGTAGATAATTTTTACGATATGGCATGAATTCAATTTAGTTCATGAAACTTTTCTGATTAATACTAATGTACTTGATATAGATTTCTTAGATAAATTTAACTGTTTAATCGACTACAACTATTGGACTTTAATTATTTATGAACAAAATGAAAACTGCATAATTCATTTACAAATCAAATTACGCACCAGTAACACAATTAAAATTCATGCCAGATCTGAAATTATTCATTCAGTTCACCTAATACGTTAGTGTTCAACGAAGAACTCGCAGACGCAGTTTTCGTAGGAAATTCCTTACTACCAAAACATGGGATTGCAAACGTTAGACTTATTAATACTAACAATATAGATATTATGATTGACTCATCGAATATAAAAACAAAACGACTAGCAGATTACGAAATTCATAATACAAAACTATAAACAGAACTTGGGAACGACGGAAGGTCAAAACGTTTACTCAACGTAATTAAACTAAATAACATCGCACCAAACATTGCTAACACGATATGTGAATAATGTTGTAAACACAACGATATTTTTTTATTTCAATGGAGATAAACTAACAACTAATAATTTATAAAAACTGACAAGATACGTAACCGATATACAACCGGTATATATCAAAAATTTTAGGACACCACATGGAAATAAAGAGGAAATATATAGAGAAATTACTAGAAAGTGATATTATAGAACATTCCAACAGTCCTCACAATTCCCCACTATTAATCGTCAAGAAAAAGTCAGACAACAACGAAATGAAGATTAGTAACAGATTTTGACTACATTAAATTTATCCATCTCATTTCATCAAATAGAATTAAATAAAGACGCGAGACTTTTAACAGCATTTTCCACAGAGAATGGTCTTTTTCAATACCAACGATTACCCTTTCAATTAAACATTTCCAATAACAGTTTTTCACGTATGATTACAATCGCGTTGATTAAATGCAGACGTATTTCTCTATGCAGACGATATTATTGCTTTAATAATAATAGCAAATTAATTAAAGTTTTGGATCAATTCCGAAAATAATTTAAAATTACGTCCATCTAAATGCAATTTCTTAAAAACCGAAACAAAATATCTAGGTCATCTAATTTCAAATAAAGGTATATTTCCTGACTCATCAAAATACTGTGATATTTGGTTTGAATCCTATCAGCGGATGATTTTTTCACACTTTCTTTCTTTAACAATGGGTATGTTAGTTCTAAATTATAAATTTAGTATTCCTCAGCTACGTATAAAGGTGATACACAGTGATTAAACAAGATGGTGTAAACTCAACGAACAGAGGAATTTGGCAAAGAACAATTAGTGAATAATAATAGGTTAATAAAATTTACATGCAATTAGAATTTTAAGAAATACTAGTATTCACTTATGTTATGTTATCCTTTCAGATATTAAGCAGAAAAATTGAATTTTTCTTTATTTATAGGGGGAAGGTGTGGTGCAAGCCACTGTTATAATTATTATTATTCGTATATTAGTACAATAGAGAATTAGCTAACGTAGTTGTAATATACATTAAGAGGTAGACCGAGAAGATCCATGGCACAAACTTGGTGTCGCACGTGTCTTTTGTTTAGGGTGTATTTTCAGTTGGTCTTAGCGAAATAAGAAGTCTTCGAACCTCCAACGAGTCAACCCAACATTTCTTCTTTACCACGCGCGTTTGACCTGGCTGGATATCCTCAATATCCATCCGCATCATCTTTTGAGACGTGTGAGGCGAATTTACGCCTCGCCTAGATTATTACCCAAATCACATACGTCTCAATTGCGTGGCGCGCGTGAGTCGTAAGTTGTAAATAAAGTTAGTTAGTAAGCAGCAAAGCTCAAAGTGTCCAATTGATTTCAACCCTTCCTCGACCTTCGATCCTTCTTCCACACAGGAACTTGCTGCTGTAAAGTTAAAGTAGAGTAAATGGACCAAGAAGATTTGAGCACTGATGGAATTCTACAATTACCCAAAGGTGTGGCATTACGTGTTAGGATTTTTTCCAATGAAGTACCAGAAGATGATTTGAGGGAATGGCACATTTAGGAGAAACAAGGTAACAAATAGAATTATTATTGAACTATGTTCGGAGGCAACACAGCCTATCCATTTATGAAGTACCCTCTGACGATAATGCCATATAACGCCAAATACCGAACGATGGCCACGGGTATATTTAGTTTTGTTTTAATACCGTTCGTTTATATACCAATCATATGGACTAACCCCACAACTATGCATATCAAACATTTAAGAAACCACTAGTTATCTATAGAAAATTTGCAGAAAAAGTTACTTACATAATTACGTTGACTTTATCGAGTATTTCAACGAAGTTATTTCAATCTACTAAGATGACAATTAGGGAAGAAGCCCTAAGTGGATGCCTACACAGATTGGTTCCAGTCGCAACAGGAACTGGACACGCGTTGTATTTCAAATTGTGAGGTTGGAGCAGAGAAGGACTTCTCATGGCACACACCGCAAACATTGAGGGAAACACATGACTTTAAAAAGAGAGTAATCTGTCTGAATTATTACAATTTTCTGTTTTCATATTAATTTTTTGTTACTTTTTAATATAATATTTTATGTAACCCATAATAACATAAGATTAATATAATATGAATATTACTGATGCGCACGTATGACTTTTAGGTTACCAATCATATTAAAGATTATGTAAATCCACTACCGCCATGACAGGCACTTGACCAACACAAACAACTGCAACCACGTTCGACAAGTTCAAGTAATATGAAGACAACCTAAAGAAGAGCCAAGTACAAGAGGTTTTCAACGTGCCAAAGGGATACAATACGAAGCGGAAGGAGACTGGCAGAGAGGAGTTACCAGCAAACAAGGAATTTCAATACGTCATCCACTAGGAAGTGAGATGTTATCTACGAATGGACCCACGATAGGACATCAAGTTGATATAGCCTCATACATAATGAGCAACTAATGCAGTGGCTTAAATACTAACACTTCAAGCCAACTCCTAGTTATTCTACTCCTTGTATTAAGCCTATGCTCCTATGAGAAATTAATGTTGCCTTGCAAATTCCTATATTCATCCTTTTGAAACCTCCTAAACCTAAACTATTGAGACACCTTGTCAATGGCATAAGCTAAAGTAACCTGTATCAAATTTCCCAAGGAGTATACTTATCTTAGTAATACTTCGCTGAAGAAGATCGTTATGTGATCGAAACTAGTTGGAAATTAAAAGAAAAGGAAAAATATTGGATTAGATAACTACTAAGATAAGTATATCATTATAATCCAAAACTACAGAGCAATATTATTATTTCCCAAGGAGTACCCAATCACACGACTGCCAATACGGGAGAGGGACAATCGCCTCACCAAACTATTTGGAACGTTTGCTATCTACGTCAGTATCCAGTCAATCCGAGTGAAGAGACCCTCCAATACATAACTACATTGGGGGTACCGAACAATTATTGTAACGATCCACACCCGAAGGATGCAACGAATGGAGTTACAATCAAAAGTAATGTAGCTTTTGCTAATGTAGCTCCAAAATGACGTAGTTACTCCCATGCTAAGTTTAAACATCAAGCAATGAGTCAACCGTCTTCGGCTAAGAGCAACTTCAAATGATTATCCGTATTTGCGGGTACACCAGGACGTCATCATCATCGACAACGCAAAGAAAGACTACCCTCCGAAGGATTATCGAAGAATCAGCAATACGTGTCGGTCCTGTCAGGGTAGTGAAAGAAAGCACACGGTTGGTCACCATGGGATCGGTCAGGATTGTATTACGCTTACTAGTTTCAAATTTTAGAATTAAATTTTCTTTTGAGCTTAAGTCTAATTTAAACTTTAACTTTTTAATATTTTGCATTTATTGTTACTCCCAAATATCTTGAATTTAGTTTTAATTGTAAAAATATATTGAATATATAGGTTAAATTCAGTCGATGGCACTATTGGCACTCGCTTGGGCCAGCGATTCAACGAGCAGGAGACTGATGTCACAATCAGTAATTGTTTGCATTTTCCTAATAGAAATATCTGACTGAACGTAAGCATATTTCCAATCGCTGTAAACAGGTTATGATGATGAATGACGTTTCACTCTTCTAATACCAATCTTTGGCGTCAGCATTTGCAACATTTGCTACAATATATGGAGGGTTCATAGCAACAATGGACCAAGTCCATTTTTACCGATTTTCAGGTAACCATGGCAACACATGTATAAATTCATGTTCTTTCACAGCCACAACAAACCAAGTCCATTGTATTTCATTTTTCCACTAGAATGCGCATTTTCATTATCTGTTGTTATGGTAAAGTAATGAACATCATAAACTTTGAGGTCATTTTTCTCAAAACTTACTAAATGGACTTGGTCCGTTGTTGCTAGGAACCCTCCAAGAGCACCAAAACGCTTAGCTGAGCATTAGCGACTTAGAAGAATGCCCGCTTCAATAAAACTATGTTTATAAAAATCCTAGATTCACAATTCCTCACACAGTTGGTAAGGTACAGTCTTTCGTATAAAGACTAGTGGTATAAAATTGCCATTTAAGGTAATTGTCGGCCAAGATTTGTAATTGTGAAGTGTGAGGTGAAAATTATGTAGTGTCAGAGACAGATCTTTACTAGCCCCTTCGCCCATGCGTCTTGCCCTAGCGCCATGGTGACAATCGCCCCCGGTTACTCTTGGTGTTAAGACTAACTCACTCATTTGTAACTGGTATTATTTTTGCTGTCTTAAAATTAATGTCTTGCAAAATATTTGTTTTGTAAAATGTCGATACGAGTTATGAATCTCTAATCCCCGGCAAAGTCACAACCAAAGAGCCAAGCGAATTTACTACTTATTAACGAGCTCCAATCTTAGTTGTGACAATAATCACAACTGAAAACTGAACTGATTGATAGACTTCAAGCATTAACTGTGTGTAAAATTAGCTTTTAATTCGTGAGCAGACAAGCAAACTACGTGAACGTTATATGAATGATAATTGACATTGCTTATCTAAATTTGAAACATTTAATATTGGTATTATTGCGATCCAGGAAGCGATCACTCCCTTAATTGCCTAAATTCCATTCTTTATACAAATGCGTAATTGGTAGATAAAAGTCCAAAGGTACCCTGAACTCCAAAACAGCAGCGTTGCGTTACGTCTGTATTATATTACGGAACTTAGAATCAATTGCGGTTCGTCTTCGGTTACTGTACTGAAAATGCATGCAAAGAGCGATACAAAAAAACGGAACTCAACAATCTGCGACAACAAACAACTATTAGCATGTAAATTGTTCTAGAAACTTCTAGCATCAACTATAAACTTCTCGAACAATTAGGGTAACATTGGAAACTAAGCAATTGGGTTTTTTCCGATTACCAAAACTCCAAGCACGCGTACACGCACGACACACGAGCGTACCACAAATAACTAAGCTTTGTAAAAATGCATAGGCAACAGTTTTTTTTTAACACGGTCGACAGTCCCCGGGTCCTGTCAGTACAGCGACCTAAAAGATCTTTTGTACTGATTTTGTGTGTCTTTTGTGTGATACCTAGGTTACCTGATAGCTGTCATAAAACCTTAGCAGCTCCGTAGAGGACAGTTCCATAACTTGGGAGGCTTCTAAGAATGTCGTGCCTATTGCGCTGTAGTTCAGCGCATGCGCACATCAGATGGAAGGTGGTCTCTTCAAAGACCCCGCACCATCTACACCTGTCGGTACTAGACCTGCACATTTTGGGCAAGTCATAGTTGATAGAGAAATGGACAAGTTAACTATTTCCTTTGCGCCTTCGCTGCAGGATGAAATGATCCTCTTCGCTTGCCTCATTTCACATCAATGTAACATGGTTTCTTCCAGCCAATTCATTTAGGCCCTTCTTGCATTCCCAGACGATTTTAGACGTGAAGCTGTGGATGTCCAGTTTCTTTAAAGCCATTTGGCTATACATGCCCGTTTCTCCAGTATGGTCCTTTAAGGCCCATCCTGAGAGCACAACTGAGACCTTCAAGTTTTATGTGCTCCTGCAGTGGAAGAAGGTCCATTCCATCGCTGAAGTTAGTGTTGTCATCATTGCCCTGGTGGTTCCCGAATATGCCAGCCTTTGCAAGCTATTTGGCATACCTTGGGCTTTAGTCTGCTTTGTTTTAGACGAGCAGACAAGAGCACCATACGACATGATAGGTCATATGCCCGCAGTGTACAACCAGTGTACCAGCTTTGGTCTCAGTCCCCAATACCGGCCAGACATCTTGATTACTTCTTGGACCCGGGCACTAACGATATTATCAAATTTGCCCCTCGCTATAATCGCAAGATCATCTGCGTACCCCTATGTCCCGTGTCCCTTATCGCAAAGCCTGGCAAGAGTTCATCGACCACAAAGCGCTACAGGAGGGGTGATAGTACCCCACCTTGCGGGCATCCCTGCGCTGTTGTGATTGCGGCCTAACCTAACCAACCTCGGCCGTTATTTGCCGGTCTTCGAGGACAGATTGGATCCACCGGAGCGTGGTTGTATCCATACCTTTCTTAAGGGTCACTTTTTCAATGGATCTAAATGAGGCATTATCGAATGCCCTTGTAATATCCATGAAAATACCTACGGCTATTTCCTGCTGATGTAATGTATCCTCTACCGTTTTGGTGAGTCCATGGAGTGCATCAATTATTGATTTGCTAGGTTTATATGCAAATCGCTGCCTATTCGGTGGGCTTTTCTACAGCACACCTTCTCTAATGTGATGATTCACAATTTTCTCCATGGTTTTGAGAATAAATAACGTTAAGCTTATAGGTCGGTAAGATTTAGCCTTCTCCGGAGTCCTCCTTCCTGACTTTGGAATAAATATCCCCGTAGCCTTGCGCCATTTCTAGGGTACGTGTCCCAGAACATAACTGCGTCCTTCAAAAGGGTCCCAGAATACTGAGTCCTCTCTGAATTAGTGCGGGAAAGATCCCATTTGAGCCTGATGCCTTGAAGATCAGGAAGAAATTCACCGCCCACTCAATACTTCCTCCTGTGAATAGTACAGACACGTGCCTCCTTCCTTCAATTGTGAGGCGTTTGGACGGCCTCCTTATATCAGTACCAGGAAAGTGGGTTTGCAGCAGACTTTGTAGGCTGCCCTGCATAGTACTCGAATAACTGCCATATGGCTTTTTCAATAACCCGATAGCATTCGAATATTCTTTGGCAAGAACTTTATTCATCCTTGCTGTGGGGGCCGTTTCTATCATCCCCTCACATAGACTCTTCCGGGCGCTGCGTTTCGCTTTTCTCAGTTCCTTATTATTGTTCCTGGCACTATTGAAAAGTTTACGAGTGAGCGTCTAAAGACTTCCTAGTCTCTTCGTTCACCTTTTAGACGTGATCCTCTGCAGCAGAGAGCTTATCTCATAGGCCTGATTAATGGCCCCTATGATCCTGTCATAAGCATTGTCCAGGTTACTGCAGTCTTTAATATGTACTGTCAGGATGGGAAATTCGTCCTGGAGGTTCTGTTCATAGCATTCCCAGTTCACATTTATTGGTATTTGTGCTGTTCCGAACGTTATGGTGGGCGTTCGCATCGCAGCACAAAAGGAGAGGTTTGCATCATCTCTATCCCCAGGAAAGTAAGCGGACGCCATGACAATTTGCCATGAGGCCCGAAGCGGTAGCTCCACGACAGCTTAGGGTCGGCATTGCTGAAGCATGCCTCCCTTTGCATCATCGGTATCATCTCTCCAATTAGACATCTTCAGCCTTCTTGGGGGTAGTTCCGGTTTTCTTCTTTTTCTTCCTCACACCTGTGGTTTTAGGATTTGTAGAGGTCTTTCAGACCTCCACTCCCTCTCCACCCGGTGGGATTGTGACTTATGGCTCCTCAGCGCTGGGCTCTCTTGACGCCCCATACGTCGCTGTGGATTCCGCCATACTGGCCCGTGCTTCTTGCAATGGAGCCTACGTGGTGGCCTCCATCCCATCAGCTTCGGGCGCCAGACGTTCCATCTCCGCCCAGGCCCCCCTCCTCCGCTAGCCTCTTCTTGGGCTGTCTCAGCGCAACAGTGCTAAAAGCAGAGGTCCTCTTGATGATCTTGCTCGCGAGACATAACCACAGACAGAAAAATCATCAGGATCTGAGGCCTTATGACCCGCACCTAGCATTGTTAATACCCTGAGCATGCCCTCAGCTCCGAGAGTACAGCCGGGCAGGGGTGAACTGTGCTTGGTGTGACCTCTAAGCTTTAACCTCCCAGTTATGGGTGACTCTACCAAAAGCTATGCTCTCCCATGGACAGCTTGAGACTTCATTGAGCTACACAAACCCTCTCACGGTGTCAAGGTGACAGTTCGCTAGGAGGAAGCGTTAGTTAGGCAACCGTTAGAAGAAATCTTGTCGGAGACGCGAGTAATTGTACACGAACTCTTTTTTGAATAAATATTGTAAGTGTTGAAAGACTTTGTGTAAGTCTATCTCCCACAATCCCACTCTACAGAGTGCCAACATCAGACAGCTGCCATACACAATGAACGGCAAGGTCTGGAAAGTACAGTAAGGTCGCGTCACGATAGCAGCTAAGCGAGTCCCCCCAAAATGAGCATCAACTTGAGAAAACCTCAATCGTTACAGTATTATGTAAAGATCTATTAATTGAACTAATTGTAACGACAATAATAATAATTTTGAAATACATATGTTCCAATTATCGCTTCCTCCTTTCCATACCACCCAAGTACAACTGTTTTAAGGTTACTAGAAAAGTAATTTTATTTAGTTCTGTTAGAACATTATTTAAAGTTAAGTCACGTTTATGAATAATCTAAAATTTATTGACAGCCTTATTCACAAATGTAAATTAACTTTAACCAATGTTTAAACATTGTTTAAAATTAAGCTACGTTTATAAATAGATAAAATTAGTAAAAATAGATTTCAGAATAACATACTCGATCTATACGGTGGATGGATCGAATGATAAAGAACATCAAATTTGGGCTTATATACTTCCTGGACTGCTTACATTGCTGTTTTAAATGTAACTTTCGGTTTTTTGTCTAACATAGCGGCAACAGTCTATCTTAGTATACTATAATAATTCTTATACATCTTATTTCGCAACTAAGAAGTATTTTTTGCCAACCTTAACTCTTTAAATGATTTTTTTTTGAGCTTAAGTTGACGGTTTATATTGAACTTTGTGGTTTTGGTAGATTTCTTTTCCAACTTGTTATTGCGGTCCACATAGTGATTAGCGGGCGTTATGAATGGATGCAATGTACACTTCACTAGTGAAGTAAGTATGTTGTTGATATTGTTATTCTGTATTTTTATGTTTTTGAGAAAATTGTCTACTTCGGTGATTGACAAAATACGTTTAATATTCGATTTATATTAAACGATTATCTGCGATCCTAATGAATTGTTTGTTTTAAGAGCGGGAGGTCAGACTATAGCCGTCTTACAGCACTGCGGCCACCACACTCAGGTGATTAGAGGTCGATTGTACTAGCTCCCTACAGGAAGAGTACTGCAACCACCCCCGGATAAGAATACATCCGAGGACCGTACTTTCCCCGCCGGCGCCCTCGTGAACGCATTGTCCAACACCAGTTTTGGCAGACGCCGGACGTGAACCCGCGTCACCTTGCTGGCGCGCATTAGTTGTTCGGTACTGCTGACCAATGCGCCACTGACGCCACGAGTATAATCATTTACGAAATAATAATAAAATTGGTTCCGGTCTTCTTAATTCAGCAATTAATAATCTTCCCTTTGAGGCACATCTTCTAAAATACTCGTTTTGTGGTCCAGGTACTAAACTTAACTTACGTCTAGATCTCATGATATTGCATACTCCAAAGAGACATCGTTAACAGCAAGATATCTCGCTGATAAAAGACTTGAAGAAGAAACTTGGAAACGTGTGTAATCCACAGATTCGAGTTTAGGACGGCAGCTTTGAAAATAAAACGAAAATTAGGAATGGGTATAAAAAGAAGACCTAAAAGGAAAACAACTACCAATAAGCAGATCTCCTTAAACAGTGGTATTTTAAGTAAAATTTGTAAAATTGATATAACAAATATATTAAATATTGGTAGAATAGCACTAAAAGCTGCAAAATCAGCAGTAAAATATGCAGGTGGTAAACGGAGAAAAAGAAAACCACGTACATCTTACTAATTGTGATTTATAGTAATGTTTTTGGTTTTCTGAAGATGGTCATCTGATCGAAACTAGTAAAAAATAAAATGAAATACATAACTGAAGTACACACCTTATATACACACGATAAAATTGAAAATTTTTGTCATAGCCCCACATAGCGCTGTTCACAGCACCGTCGTCCTAGGTATACACTTTTGACTTGTCGTTTTTGAATTCAAGAAATGTAAATTCTATAACGAAGATTCCCGAAGTTCACCGTCGACGCTTCCCGAACAACCGCAAATTTAAATTCATTTTAGAACATGCAGCGACCTCTACCGCCATTGCCCGTACATTCATCCAATGCGCTACTCACATTACTCTGTCTCACTCACAGCACGCGCACGCACCTCTCTTCCTCTCGCGTACCTACATTTCACCGACCGGAAATCTATTAGATTTACATGGGCGTTTCAGCCATGCAGCCCCATTTTCCTTATTGATAGCAACAACGTAATTAACTATTAAGAATGTAGTGTGGAGAGGACATCTCTGGTAATCACGTTATCAGTTGTAAGTAGGTCATAACG
>JAODVP010167096.1:0-18288 GCA_025400035.1 Tetradonia laticeps
TATCGGTTCAAAATGCGTAACTGGTTCGCGCATGCGCGTTAATCAGTCCCAGAACGATACCACAACCGTTCTGGAACCCTCACTTGGAACAAACCTATTATCAATGTTGAAATATAAATATTTACCAGCCTTATAGTATGGGTCGTTATGTGCAAACGCTAGTATGCAGTATCAATATTAGGTAAGAAGATTTCAATTGTTGTCCGCCCAACAATAATCGCCCAACAGTGCATGTGAGGCGAAACGGCCCGTTTACCCCGTTTTGCCCCAAGTGGCTCACAGTAAAGATAGTATTTTAAGGAACCTTTCTTTTTTTTCTTACGGTAGTTCGTTTTCAGACAAAAACAAGAAAACGACAAGATTGCAGTAAAGAAACAATGGGCGCATAATTCATGCGCAAGTATTAATAATGAGAATGCAAAGTTGTTAATTTTCAGTTCTCTGATTAGAATTAGGTATGATTCATGTCAGTAATGAGAATAAATTCCATATTTAAAGTGCGTTTACGTTATTAAAGTTTTATGTATTACTGTCATATTTTCCGTGACTTTTGTTGCAAAAAAAACATTAATATTTTAAATAAACGATACATCTAATCATTCCACCTGGTGTGAAGTGATTGTTAAAGAAGCAATGAACAGTTTCACAGCATAATACGTTTCGCCCCGCTCTCCCCTAATTGTTACCCATTAAATACCATGAATATAAGCTAAACAATGCGTAGTATGAGTTAACAAACCCAATAAAAACTTCAAAACATGCATGAAATTGTTATAGATACAGCTACACATACATTACTTAAAAAATCGTAAAAGTACAGGCATGATAAGCCACAATCAGAAATAAGTCACACAAAAACATGTAATCTGATCTGATGAGCCATTACAATATAGCCCAGACCTAAAAATTGCTATCACATGATGACAAAATCAATTTGTATTGATAAAATCATTACAACAACACGTGCATAAGTTCGCATAAACACTGATAACACCACACAACAAAGAATTGGATTCCTGGATACCAATGTATGATTCTAATGCATATTGATACACGAAATTCCTAATTGCCTATCATCAATTAGGATTGTTGTAACACGCATATTTAACAAAAAACGCAGTTATGTGATTCAGTGAGAGTGGTCAAAGTTAGGTTATAAAATTGCATAGGTTCCTCTCTCTCGTACTTTTGAGGACTATAGGTATTTGAACGCGCTTACAATTTTATTTAGGTGATCGAAATGTACTTAGTATCAGGGACCCAGACTGAAATCGAAATTTGAAACTGATATTTTTAAAACAGTGAAATTGACATTGGAATCAATGTTTTCATGTTCAGGGAACCGAAATCGGAATAAACTTCTTTTGCTTTCTTTGTGTTGTCTTGATTTGATTACAATTACGAAAATATTTGTTTGTGTGTTACTGAATAATACTTCAAATTAGTTCAAGACGAGACTCGAAATAGGAAACGTAATTTACGGACCGAAATTAAAAACAAAATCGTTATTTTTACTTTTATGGAACCGTAACCGGAATCGAAATTGAAATCGTTACTTATATTTTCAGAGCACCGAAATCGGAACTGAATAAGAATTAATTGCCGGAATTGATTTTTTTTTTCCGAAAACAGCCGAACCACACGCTTGATTCCTTGCCACATTTTACTTCAACTCCGGAAACTTATGCTCGGTCTTTTGCGGTTTTGTATCGCATTTACGTTTACAATTACGAAAATATTTTTCTGTGTGTTACTGAATTATGCTTACTGCGAACCCAATAAGTTCGTTCTAGACCGAACTCGCAATTGGAATCTTTATTAGGAACCAAAATTGATATCGTTACTTTTACTTTCATGGGATTGGAACTGGAATCGGAATTCATTACTTTTATATGCAGAGAACCGAAATCGGAACTGAAACAGCTATTTTAATATGAGGCAAAATGGAAACCGAAACGGAAATCGTACCGGAATTAAATTTTTTTCAGAAAAGAGCCGAACCATGTCACTTTTCACTTCATTTTTGTATTGAAGTTACGTTTACAATTTCGAAAATATTTGTTTGTTCAAGACCGGACTCGCAACTGGAATCGTTACTAGGAACCGACATCGTTACTTTTATGTTTTAGGAACCATAATTAAAATCGTTACTTTT
This sequence comes from Tetradonia laticeps, assembly GCA_025400035.1. Taxonomy (NCBI): domain Eukaryota; kingdom Metazoa; phylum Arthropoda; class Insecta; order Coleoptera; family Staphylinidae; genus Tetradonia; species Tetradonia laticeps. The sequence goes on from JAODVP010167096.1 coordinate 2,156, forward strand.
ACTTTTATGGCATAGGAACCGGATCGGAATGAAAATCGTTACTTTTATAAGCACAGAACCGAAATCTGTATTATAATAAGAGGCAAAATCGAAACCGAAATCGTTATCTACGAGTCCAGCCGTACCAGAATTGAAATCGAAACTGATATTTCGTTTCTGTACGGATCCAGGAACGACAAAAATAGTTGAAGATGTTGCATAGTGCAAAGCAACAAATGAATTTGTACTTGCCTTGCATGGGCTCCAAGAAAACTTTCTTGTTGGTCTTAGCATCCAGCAACAATTCTCCTCCGGGTAAAGTGAAGCTCTGTCCAGGCTCGGCCGTTTCCTCCAGAAGCGACAGCAGGAACGGCGTTTGGCCCAAACACTGCATCACGGAGTTAAAGAAGCACGTATTGCCTAGGTTTATGAGGCCTCTAGCGCCGTGGCGTGAATTTGGTCCAATTACCGACATCACAGCTTTGGTCTCGGCTAGGACCTCCTGAATAATTACATAATTAATTAACAAACACCAGTAATAATTTAAAAAACTTTGAAATTTTGCAAAATTTCGAATGAATTTACTATTAATAAAAAACATAACCTGTAAATGTACTGTTATGGAAATTTCCTCACCCTAATATCTTTAAGAGCATTGGAGTCATCTCCAGTGGGGTGATTGGCGTCAGCCAATCGCTTGACGTACTCCACACACTCGCGGAGCTTCTTCTTGCAGTTGATATTGACCTCATCATCGCAGTGGTAGCACCAGACAGTCCACTTCGTGGTGTTAAGGCACATGCAGTGCATATCGGAACGCGGAGTTTTGAAGTGCATCAACGCGTGTTCGTTCTTGTAGCGGCCGCACCCTTGGTATCCACAATGCAAGCACAGCCATAGCGAGTCGTCCTGTTCCTTGACGAAGTCGCCGTCTCCTGCATCCGTCTCCATATTCTTGCAATTCTTGCATTGCTCGCAGTCCTTGCTCAAACCGCTGCGGCTCAGCTGCTTCCTCACGCTGGGCAGGTCCACGGCCTTGCTGACGTGCGAGCAGTCCTTGTAGTTGCCGCGGATCTCCTCGGAGCTCTCGGAGGAGCCCTCGGAGTTGCCGTTGGCCGGCTCGCCGTGCCTCTTTTTCTTCGCCATGGAGTCGCGCGCCTCGGATTTCCGTTTGCGCTGAATCGGAGAAGAGAAAGAACTGAATGCTGGGCGAAACGAGCACGTTTCAGCATGAACCGAGCGCCGTGGCGGACGTGGGGGCGGCGCGTGCGGCAACTGGCGACGAGGGCGAGGACGTGGAACGCGTGGTGCCTGGGGGTACGCGAGGCTCCTGAGGCTGACAGCGACTCGAGCAAGCGCGCACGCACGATTCACATGGAGCGCTAGATGCACGTGCGCTGATTTTAATTGATCAGGTCGCGAGCTCTCGAGCCGATATCAGCTGCGTTGGGCCCAGTATTGGGTGCACTACGTGCGCCACTTGGAGTTGCTGGAGTTGACGGTGTCACAGCCCGAGCCCGAGCGCGGCGCGTGAATGTGTGGATGACTCGTGTGTTTTCGACTACTGTGTGTTGCACAAGTTGCATATAAGCATTGAATTTTTCGCCGGTGGAATGTTTTACCAATTTTACGGACTTTTACGTACTAAAATACACATTAATATATTTACTTGCCCATTGTATTGCGTTTTATGATTGAATTTTATACGTCTATTATTGTGTGTATAACTACGTGAAATTGATTAATTTAACCTGATATGTCAAACTGTCGAACATGAATAACTATGAATAAAATGGATTGAATTGAATTCATATAAATTGTAAAATTGTAGGCTTTTATAAATACCTCTACTCTTTCAAGCGTGACCATTTCGATGATTTCAATTGAAGCACTAACTAAGCTTAAACCGCTACCACTGAGGTTTAGACTCTAATATCTTATAGCGAAATACGAGATGCAAGGTGAAGTTCTTAATCTACATCCAAACATGATTGAACCGAATGTTTACACAAGTGAATACAATCCGAGAAGGGAGTTCTTACATAGTTTATGATATAACTATTAACTTACCATAATTGTTATTGTAAGTTGCAACGACATGCTTGCTGTACGAATTACCAGTGATGTGTGATTTGTGAATTGTGAATTTTACTGTCATAAATGAAATTAACCACAGCCTACTAGAAAATTTTTTAAAAATCAAAATTTGAACAGTGTTGCCTATTTTGGTTGCCTATATCAAATGTCTACATGTTAACAGGTGTTAACAGCATTACATCATAGGCACATTTTTGATATGAAAATGATAAAAATATTGTTAAATTACTAATCTTACTAATAACGAACGCTTACCTGTGTTCTACCAAACGGCATTCTGACCACAATTCAATTCAATGAGCAGCACTTGAATATATTACTAAGAAATTTATATTTAATTTACCAGCCAGATGTACGTTAATTTATGAGAGTTGGAAATGAATGAATGTCAGAAAGCCCTCTCGCGGTGCTTTATATCAATTGATATATTAGCACAGCCTACTAGAAAAAACAAATTCGAAAACAAAAGATTTGAAACATTTGAAATGAAAAGTTGGTGTATATTGGGTTGCCTATGTTAAATGACTACCTGTCAACAGCCATTGCAGCGATTGCAGCATACATCGTAATAAGCGTTCTCTGATGATTCCACACGTTATCAGCTGATAACTCATTGCAGCTGGTGTAAGTGATCAACTTTTCCACTATTCTATTGCTAGGAGGAGGATGTGAATCATCGCAAATAGGCGAAAGTACTTAAATATATTCAAATAACGCAGGATGCCGACCGCAGCAATGGACATTTCAGCGTTGCCGAATTTTCCGCAAAAGGTAATCGCGCATATTACAAAATATCATACAATCAGGCAAAGAAAAAATATAGATATATAATAATAATGTTTTTTCCGATGGATTTATATGTTTCTATTTGTAGGTTCTCTTCTTGGGTCACTTAATATTGTTTTCATTCAGTGGAATGGGACATTGGGCGACTAATGGTTATCTGTTTTACAATATGGTCCTGATTGTGTTGATCCTGTGGTCAATTCATAATACTCAATCATCAGAACCTATGCAATTGGTAGGGTTTACGTTTTTTAATATATTTTTCATGTCACTTACCAATAAATCTGTGATTTTAGGCGTTTTTAGTGAACATTTGTGCAGTTGTTTTGGATATATTCTTCCTGGCATTTTGTTATCCCAACAGTTATAGTAAGAAGGTGTTTTAGTAAGTTAATTCACTATTATTTCGAGATTATTTCAGACGCACAAGAAAGATTCTCGGCAGCTTTGGCAATCATCCAGTTAGTCGCCAGACCATTCAGCATCATTTACATGATGAAAATCCTGCGTGATCGCGGTGAAGAACCAAGTAAGTATTATTTCTTTTTTGAGGATAACATGGGAGTAAATTTTAAAAACCGTGTGTAACAAATTTAGGGGTAACAGTTTGGTAATGTTGTTCAGATAGCATCCTTTAGATTCAAACGGAAATTATACCATTATATAGGGATGGTTCAAAGAATTCACTACTTACTCTATTTCGAGCACGACCCGAAGGGGAGTGCGTGTTTGATAGCCCTCATTATCCCCTCATACTTTAATATACTATATTCCCTTAAGGTATTCTTACAACAACATCTCTCCTGAATATACTGAATAAACACATTTGTCCAATTTGAAACCTATGCATATAATTGCCCTCTACCAACCATGGTACTATTCCCACCCCACATATTCTGTCCACTCTATTATGATCTGCCAAGATTTATTGTTCTATATTACTCCTCTCACGTACTCATGTTGCCTCACCTTTATCTCTACCGCTACTCCTCCAAGCATCATCCTTACCCCTTAACCTTCCCCATTCTATATTCCCTGGGCGCTGGGACCATCTGCTATGGATCCCCCTCCCAGCTCTCGTCTTCAATCCATGTTTCCTCAACTCCTGCAATGTCCATCCTGTTTAGCTATTTCCTGTAGTCTCTACCCCCCTCTGCATCTCTCAGCATCCTCTCCATCCCTGCCATATTCCAAACCAGCAACATCATATTCCCTCCTTTAGTTTTTTGCCGGATCAACTCCTTCCCATCGTTTCCTTTGCCCTCGATTCTTCTATTCACACCATTATTCTCTGCCAAGACTTACTGTTATACATTACTTCTATCACGTACTCTTGTTGCCTCACCTTTATCTCCACCGCTAATCCTCCTTACCCCTTAGCCTTCCTCATTCTATGTTCCCTGGGTGCTGGGACCATCCACTATGTATCCCCTCCCAGCTCTCGTCTTCATCACATGTTTCCTCAACTCCTCTAATGTCCATCCCGTTTATCCATTTCCTGTAGCCTCTACCCGCCTCTGCCTCCCCCAGATTCCTCTCCATCCCTGCAACATTTCATACCACCTACATCATATTCCCCTCCTTTAGTTTTTTTGCCAAATCAACCTCCTCCCATCCCTTCCATTGCTCTCGAATCTTCTATCCACTCTATTATTATCTGCCAAGACTTGTTCTTATATATTACTCCTATCACATACTCTTGTTGCTTCACCTTTATTTCCATTTCCATTCCTCTAGGCTTCATCCTTATCCCAATTGCAACGGGCTTAGACTTTCCCATTCTATATTCCCAGGTCACTGGGACCATCCACTACGGATCCCCTCCCAGCTTTCGTCTTCAACCCATGTTTCCACAACTCCTGCAATGTCCATCCCATCTAACCATTTACTCCAGTCTCTACCCGCCTCTGCATCTCCCAGCATCCTCCATTCCTGCCACATTCCAAACAACCAACATTATATTTCCTTCCTATAGCTTTTTGCCGCATCAGCCTCCGTCCATCCCTTTTATTCCCCTCGATCTTCTTGTATCCCACACTAACTCCCTTACTCACTCGCTACCTCCAGTAGTTTCCTCCGAATAGCCCTCACTTCCTTTATCAGGTGGTCATCTATATAGATTTTAGAGCCTCCGTTTCCTCTTCATTACAGCCATCTTTTCTCCGAAAGAGGCGAATTTCGCTAATAGCATCTTCCTACGTATTTCAATCACCCGGTCCACCTTCACCGGCCCACCTACCTTCTTAAGCAGCTCTTTTACTATCTCTCGTTGAACCTCGTTATAAAAACATTTCTTCTTCTTTCCACCTTGTCTCTCCACTCCTCCAACTTCGCAATTGTATCATTGGCCTCCCTCTGCTTATCTCCCTGCACCCGATCCTCATTCCATTCTGCCCCAGTTGTCTTATTTGTACCGTCATCCCTTTCACTGCTTCTGCGAGATGCTTCATATTCTCCTTGTCCTTCCCCCAGTCCTTCTTCTCTAATTCCCACCTCTACCTTTGCTCCAGTACATTTTTTACGTCCTTTATTTGCGTTACCGCTTTTTTATCATCCTTGGCGTATCCTTCATCTTTTCCTCCTACGTCTCCCGATTCTTTTTCCTCAGTCACTCCAAATCTTCCTCCAACTTATCTCTTCCAATATCTCCTTTCACGTGCGTCTGCACCACCGGTTTATTCTCTTTTACCATCGGAACTCTTACGCACCACGTGTTTACACTGCAAAACCTTAAGGTTTTCGTACTGTGGTACTTCCCACATATTGCTAATATTAATAAACATGTGTAGGTATCTTCGGCAACGCTTTCCCAGCAGCACCCCGACAAACCAGCTATGAAGACATCGACCGTGCTCACCCACCTCCGCCGAACAACCAACCAAACAGCTACGACTTCTCTAATGTGCAGCAGATCTAAGCAAACGAAGAAATAGCGCATGAAGGTGCGTGGTGTGTTTAGGAGTAATCAATGTGCCTACGTCATAAAATTCGTATAATGTAAGTATTCGTGTAATGCCAGTATAACACAGTGCAAGATATTAATCAAATTAATTTTACAATTACGTATAGTTTTCATAATACGTTAAAACGTTAATCATGTAATGTATGTGCAATATATAATGAGTTTAATAGTTGTTAATATACTGTTGATTAATTCGAATGATTTTTTTCTAAAAAATTAATAAATTACTTTAAGAAGGCAGAAAATCATGTTCGGTTATTGTCAAGCAATTCAAAAAATAACTCCACATATGAAAATAACAGTTCATTTCAAGGGAACGACTGAAACGCGCCAGATCAACCAAAATGATTCGGAAAAATTTGTAGAATATTTTTCTGAATCTAAAATCATATTGGCTGATCCGGCGCGTTTCACTTGTTCCCCAGAAATGAACGACGTGTTATAGAAAGACAATACCAGAACTGATCCAGTAAAATTGGATCAGGTTTAGGGTCATTCTCATTGGTATTGTTCCACCCAACAGCAGTAATTTCATAACTTCCGAATTTAGCAGCTAATGACCTCAACTTTGAGTTCAACTTCCTCGACATATAATAAAGCTCTTGTCCAAACCCTAGCAAAATATGGTTTGCAAAACTATCCAATGGCAGAAAAGTCAGTTTTGTTCCTTTTGGTAAGAGAATTTCTAGAACAAACCAAAGAATGCACAGAAAATACACACAAAATACACATATATGTATGTCTGAATGTAAGTAAGGAAGTATACATTATTCCACACAATAGCAACCATCATATTGTCTAGGATTATTCAAATTCATTCCGAATAAATAACCATTTGCCATGGCAACCACCAAAAACTTATTGGAGATTACAGCATGTGTTATAAGATTAGCAGGAGTGCAGTCTTTTTTGGATTTGGTAAAGATAGGTTAATCTGGTTCCAGACTCATTTGAATATAACCAGAGGTGCGAGCGGCATGGTCACTTGAATGAAGGGTTTTACGACCTGTCAAATCAATCACCAACGCGATAAGATGGCGGCGCGCTAGTAAACAACGTTGCTTCATAAGTAATAAGAAACGCAAAGTATGGCTTTATTTGTATAAACCCACGATTTTCATTAATTAATTCTGAAAAAGTGTAGTCATATCTGAATCAAACTTTTTCACAAAATATTCTACCAATTTTTCTGAATCTAAATCATATTGCCTGATGCGGCGCGTTTCACTTGTTCCCCAGAAATGAACGACGTGTTATTGAAAGGAAATACCAGAACTCACCAAGTAAAATTGGCCCAGTTTTAGGGTCATTCTCATTGGTATTGTTCCACCCAACAGCAGTAATTTCGTAACTTCCGAAGTTAGCAGCTTATGACCTCAACTTTGAGTTCAACTTCCTCGACATATAATAAAGCTCTTGTCCAAACCCTAGCAAAATATGGTTTGCAAAACTATCCAATGGCAGAAAAGTCAGTTTTGTTCCTTTTGGTAAGGGAATTTCTATAACAAACCAAAGAATGCACAGAAAATACACACAAAATACACAAATATGTATGTCTGAACGTATGTAAGGAAGTATAAGTTATTCCACACAATACCAACCATCATATTGACTACGATTATTCAAATTCATTCTGAATAAATAACCATTTGCCTTGGTAACCACCAAAAACTTGTTGGAGATTATAGCATGTGTTATAAGATCAGGAGGAGTGAAGTCTTTCTTGAATTTGGTAAATATAGGTTAATCTGGTTCCAGACTCATTTGGATATAACCAGAGGTGCGAGCGGCATGCTCACTTCAGTCAAGGGTTTTACGACCTGTCAAATCAATCACCAACGTGATAAGATGGCGGCGCGCTAGTAAACAACGTTGCTTCAGAAGTAATAAGAAACGCAAAGTATGGCTTTATTTGTATAAACCCACGATTTTCATTAATTAATTCTGAAAAATGGAGTCATATTTGAATCTAATTTTTTCACAAAATATTCTACAAACTTTTCTGAATCTAAATCATTTTGGCTGATCCGGCGCGTTTCACTTGTTCCCCAGAAATGAACGAAGTGTTATAGAAAGACAATACCAGAACTCATCCAGTAAAATTGGACCAGTTTTAGTGTCATTCTCATTGGTATTGTTCCACCCAACAGCAGTAATTTCATAACTTCCGAATTTAGCAGCTAATGAACTGAACTTTGAGTTCATCTTTCTCGACATATAGTAGAGGTCTTGTCCAAACCTTAGCAAAATATGGTTTGCAAAAGGATTCAATGAGAGAAAAGTCAGTTTTGTTCCTTTTGGTAAGAGAATTTCTATAACAAACCAAAGAATGCACAGAAAACACACAAAATACACATATATGTATGTCTGAATGTAAGTAAGGAAGTATAAATTATTCCACACAATACCAACCATCATATTGACTAGGATTATTCAAATTCATTCTGAATAAATAACCATTTGCCTTGGTAACCACCAAAAACTTGTTGGAGATTATAGCATGTGTTATAAGATCAGGAGGAGTGAAGTCTTTCTTGGATTTGGTAAAAATAGGTTAATCTGGTTCCAGACTCATTTGAATATAACCAGAGGTGCGAGCGGCATGGTCACTTGAATGAAGGGTTTTACGACCTGTCAAATCAATCACCAACGCGATAAGATGGCGGCGCGCTAGTAAACAACATTGCTTCAGAAGTAATAAGAAACGCAGGGTATGGTTTTATTTGTATAAACTCACGATTTTCGTTAATTAATTCTGAAAAAATTGAATCATATCTGAATCTAATTTTTTCACAAAATATTCTACAAATTTAATTGAATCTATATGATATTGCCTGATCCTGCGCGTTTCATTTGTTTCCCAAAAATGAACGACGTGTAATTGTACACTACGTATAGGAACATATTTCTACCATTTTGGCAACCAACACGTGTTACTCGACGTCGGTAGCGTCGTGAATGAGACATAAAATTACAATAAAAAAAAAAAGTTCCTCAATGCAGTAAAATAAAAGTAAAATTAAATAAAAACCAAATAAACTGTATATACTACAGGTGTAAACAAAAAAATCGCTGACCCGCGTCCGCGCAACATTTATTGTGCAAAAATACAAATCAAATCTGTATACAGATTAAGCGTTTATTCGTTGGTGAAGTTAGCCGCCCGCTTCTCGACGAAGGCAGTCATACCCTCCAGGCGATCCTTCGTGGCGAATGTGGCATGGAATGCGCGCTTTTCGAAGTGGAGACCTTCAGCGAGCGTGGTCTCGTAGGCGGTGTGCACAGCTTCCTTGCACATCGACACAATAACCGGCGAGTTCTTGCTGATCTTCTCTCCTAGTTTAACAGCTTCAGCGACGAGACTGCCGACGGGGAAAACTTTGCTTACGAGCCCCATCTTTTCCGCTTCCGCTGCAGTCACCTGGTTGCCAGTGAGCACCATCTCCATCGCCTTGGATTTACCCACGTAGCGGGTAAGTCTCTGGGTACCACCAGCGCCGGGGATGGTGCCCAAAAGGATCTCTGGCTGGCCGAATTTAGCTGTTTCACCAGCGTAAATAATGTCGCACATCATGGCTAATTCACAACCTCCACCTAACTGTTAACATATAACATATTGTTTGTGTTTACTAACATTGTTAATAACTCTTATTTGAATTGCTAACTACGTGCGGATAAGTCATGTCCGCCATTTGCATGATGATCGGATAAACTCGTTGCCCAGCGTACTTTGGCTACATTTCATTCAAACTTGTCGTTCAACATATGAAAAAAGTGACGAGTTATTTTATTGTTATCGAGCTGTTCATACATTGGCGGCGTCGTATATAAACACAAAAAAACAAAGTTCACGACGATAAAATGACTCGTTACACTTGTTTTCCTAATATGTTAGTGGAACGACAAATTTTGAACGACAAAATTTCAATGGAACGCACCCACAATGGAAGTACGTTCAGGAACGAGTTTATCCGAGCATTATGCAAATGGCGGACTTATCCACAAGTAGTCAACGATTAAAATAAAATGAACAGATATTCATTAATAAATAGGATAAGATAGCATACCGCAAATCCATTAACAGCAGCAATAACGGGTTTCCTGCACTGTGCGACGCCATTCCAACTGTTAAGGAAGTTGGTATTAATGCATTGAGCGAAAGTATTGTGTTGCATTTCCTTGATATCAGCGCCAGCAGCAAATGCCTTCTCGCTTCCAGTGATAACAATCGCCCCGATCGCCTTATCAGCCTGCATGTCATTGAGGACATTGTTGACCTCCATCATCAACCCATTGCAGAGCGCGTTCAATGCCTTGGGGCGATTTAGTGTAATGAGTCCCACGTTGTTCTTGTCGCCGACCTTGTCCACTTTGATGAATTCATAGCCTGCCACGAGTTCACAAACAGCGATTAGCAACGGGCAGTATGTTGACATTACATTACAAGATAACGCACTAACAAGATAACTAAAGTCATACGCACTTAAGTTATCACTGTTAGAACATCAAGTGATGTAATATAGCGTAAGATTTGTTTGAAATATGAAAATGTAATGTGAAATGATTGTTTTTCAGTTATAACTTGCTGCTAACAAGGGAAAACATGCTCTGACCTTGGAACTTTTACGTGTGGCAGAGAGAGCACTCACTGTACTTAAGGTTAGTTCACTTTAGTTAGTGTACTTAAGTTAGTTTCAATTGCTTTGATTAAGAGTAAAAGACTGCTTACTGCCAGCGCTGTAGAACCGTGCAGCTCCAATTTGCTTAGTAATGCTGGTTTGTTGGGTGGCGTTGCCGACGAGTCGCAGGAGTTGTCTAGTGGCCATTATTTGAGTGTGGTTGCTGTGTTCAGTGCTTGTCGTCGGACAGATCGGACGCCGGTCGCGTGGTGAGTGTGGATCTGTAGCGTGGATGGTATGCTGCTGCCTGCTGTTTGCTGTTGGACGGGTTGAGTGCTGCGCGTGTGGCGCTGGCGCTCGCGTTCCTGCTCGACCGGGCCATTTACATATGTACTTGTTGATAATTTTGTCATTTTACAGCATGTTGAGGGGCATCTTCTATATTAACATAGTCGTAAAGCAGTAGTTGAACAATATGTGATGGATAAGTAAGTACACTTCTTCAAATTTAACATTTTAACGTGAATCTATGTTCTTGATTTACATGGGCGGTTAATTTCAAAAACGAGTATAACAAAATCAAGGAATAAGGTTTGGTATTATAGAAAGTACCCCACAAATCCGGAAATTATACCGTTACGTAGGTGAAGGTTCAAAGAATTCATTACGTACAATTAGAATGTTAACACATCGTGCGTAGTGGCAGGTAAAGCGCCGCCATTTTAAAACGTTTTTATTAAGTTCATAAACAGATGACAGCAACTTCTCTGATCTTTTTATGGCTCGGTGGTGCATTGGTTAGCAGTACTGACCATCTGGTGCACTACAGCATGAAGATGCGGGTTCAAAACCGGCATCTGCTTATCTGGTGTTGGCAATGTGTTTACCAAAGTACGGCCCTGGAAAAATGCTTGTCCGAGGCTGGTTGCAGTACTCCTGCGGCAAGGGAGGTAATACAATTGGCCCAGGTGTTTAGGATCGTGGCCTCAGTGCTGAGGCACTTTCGGTTCCCGAAATTCGATTCAACAGGGTCTGGTGTGTATAGGCACAGATTCTAACTTCCGGTTCTGATCAGTAGTGGTGGTAAACAGCAGGTTATCAATATTCAGGAAGAAAGTGTGGGAATAGAGGATCAAACATTGTACTATCAACATTAAACTAGTTTTTATTTGAAAAACAACTAATTATCTACAGGACAATCCGATCAAGCTCACAACGCTTATTATGATGTCTTAATAATGTCAATTCTTTGATAAATTTAAATTAGTAGCAAGTCCCGCCACGCTTTGCTGTTGTACTCTCCATCTTTATATATCGCTACCCCTCCTTCTCCTTCAATTTGTTTCCTTCTGTGTCCCGTGGGAGAACTATCTTCAGTAAAATATATTAAAATAGGAAGTTATAGTACCTCTGCAAATTGTTGATACTGTTTTGGACCCTGCTTTGCCATCATATTACCCCTGTGTATTTTTGTGCATTCGTTTGTCTTGCACTTTTTGAACTAATTGTCCTGTTTCGTACTCCGCCCACATCATTACAAGCAATTCCCGCACAAAACAACAACAACAAAATTGGTCATAATCACACAGACGTACTCATACATAGCCATATAGCCATATTTTTGGCAATTTTTTGGAAACGGCAGAATTTGGCGGTCTAATTTCTCCTCCAAAGTACAATTTCCACAAAATTTAAGTCTAATACAACAAAATTTGGAATTAAACGTGACATAACCTAGTACTACCTCAAAACTTCCCACATTAACTAAATCCTACTATACAGAGTGAGTCAGAACTCTACCAACAAACTACCACAGGTTAATCAGGGATGTTCCCTGATTATTTTGATATTAAGAACATATAATCTCCTATGCATCCTTACGGAGTTATTTCAATTTATTATTGTACAGAATTGCACTAAACGGAATTTACATGCAATACAGGATGAAACCACAACCCGTCCGATACAGTTTCATATGTTGATTGGGGATGTTGTTCGAGTAATTTGATATTAGGCGACTCGTTACCGAATTATTGCAATTTCTTTTAGGGTAAAATTGTGCACTTACAGAACAACATAGTGGAATAACTCGGCAAGGAAGCATCAGATACAATACATTCCTTATATCAAAATACTCAACTTCCCTGATCATCCTCTGAAAGTTTGTAGGTAGAGTCCTGACTCACCCTGTATATGTCATCTTAACCTAGTGCTTAGTTCGCCACTAAACTCATCATTGTTTTCGGCAAGGTCATAAACATCTTAACCCCTTCCGAGAGGAAGTCTAACATGCTTGTTCTTTCATTCGCTAGCTCTTGGAACAAAGCTCCATTCCCATTCTGAATTTCCTCGGCTTGTACTATCCTCGCATTCATTCTTATTTTCTCCATGAATGGATGCAGACTCTCCAAAAAGCCGTGAAGCGTCTCCAGAAATCCGTCCACCTCATCCAAGCCCGGGAGCTTCGCAGCTTGGATTAGAGTACGAAGAACTTCAAGTGTTTTCAGTCCGGCCATTATAAAGTCTGCCTTTTGTACACCTTTAACCATGTCCCCAAGACCCGAAAGTATTTTGATTGAAACCGCTGGGTTCAAAACTGAAACGTTGCATATTTAGATTAATCAAATAGATTTTTCATAATATACTTACAACCAGAAAAAGGTATTCTCGGGTTAAGAAGAGGTTTAGCAATATCAGAGAGAAGAGGAATTTGCTGAGTGCTGGGAACAGCATAAATTATTACAAGGACACACAAAGGATGAAGGATGTGCATAATTAGTCACGTGAGTAGTTATTAATTTGGTTAATTAATATAAGTATGTGTTCCTCGGAGCAGTTAGAGGAGCGAGTAAGAGTAGGAGTTGGTGAAGATTATCGGGGTTTTGTAATCACGAGAGCTTAAAAATAATTAACGACTTCATTCAATTTAATGCTAATTTAAGCAAGAAATTAACTTTGGCGCCCACGAATTACTGTGAAACAACAGGTTACCAACAATTTACTGTTTCGTTATCAAACAAAGCTTTTAATAACATAACTCTAGATGGAATTTTTAGTGAAAGTAGAAATCACATCAATTTTGTAGTGGACACATAAATTTGGATTATAGGAAGTATGTAAACAAAAAATTATATTAGATTACCAAGCTGTCAATTAGTATGACACCAACTCAAATTATTATTGAGATTTACATAAATATATTAAAAAAAAACACTTTATTGAAATTAAAACTCTACATATATTAGTTTCACATTTAAATCTCTGTCAATTTAAATTCTCTACAAATTCCAAAACAAGAGTCAGATCATCTCGTAGACATATTGATAATATTTTGAGCTTGTTTCATTAATGGAGCATCAATCATACTTCCTCTAAAATTAAATGCGCCAGTGCCCTGATCTTCTTGTGCTTTAAAATTTTCTATTAGCGCTGTTGCCCATTCAATCTGCTCCGCAGTGGGGGAGAAACACTTATGCACAGTGTCAATTTGCATTGGATGAATTACTTGTTTACCAGTATAACCCATCCTTGCACCTTGTAAACACTGCTCTTCCAAAGCTTCTAGATCTTTATAATTTGTGTGAACAATGTCAATTGCTTGCATTCCGTATGCCTTTGCCACGTTGACGAGTTTCTGCCTCGCGTATGTAATCTCACTATGATCTACAGTTTTCGTTGCTCCAATGCTTGCTAAGTAATCATCTCCTCCAAACAGAAGACCAATTGGATTTAAAATGCATTTATCTGCGCTTCTGAGGGCTTCTTCACAAATTTGACGCAGTAACATCACTGCTCTAGCACTTTCTATACAGACAATTATATCGGGAATGTAATTTGGTTTGTTACTGTTGATAATATCAGCAATCTGCAATTAATTCATCAAATATAGAAACAAACTTGTTTCATGTCAACAGATTGAATCTGTCGTATGTCAATCGGATAAACTTGGATACATTTGGCAACATTGCAAAAATGGTGACTGTTAACTTACTCTTTAAAGGTAATTAAATAGCTAATAATTTGCAGAATTCACTTTTTCTATTAAATAAATAAGTATTTTGCTGTATATCGACTAAAATATATATTCCGTGCTTAACCGATTGAACAATCGGCAGATTGCAAACGTTGACATGATTGACAGCACTGACATACTTTTGACATTTCATGATGATCATTAATTTTAGGCACAATAATCATGTCTGGTTTAAATTTCGTCGTAAGAATTGATCGTATATCATCATTAAAAAATGGAGTGTTGAGATCATTTACTCTAACAGCGACTAGATCTGCCTTAAAACAAGGTTCTTCATTATCATTGTAAATATCAGCTATGTTATTCCTTGCGACTTCCTAAAAATCTCCATTATTAGCAACAAGTGGTGATTGGTGTAGAACTGGTGCTGCACTTCTACACTGCTCTGTTTCTTTGAGAGAGGGTGCTGCACCGATTGTCGTTTGATTTGCAGTTTTTAATTGCACCAACTACTGTCAATCTACACCATTCAAAAGCTAGTGCTACACTCAACTACCAAAGAAACAGACCTTATATATTACTCAATAGTACTTTTTGATTAAATGCAACGCCATCTTCGCAGTTTAGTACAAGACAATCCACATTCAAATTGTAGGCTTTGTTCAGTTTCCTCTTCTCAGAAGCTGGGACATATAGAAAGGCCCGAGATTGAATCTCTGATTTTGTACTGTAGCAATACCCATGAACGACATTGAACCACTAAAATCTCATATTGATATTCTTATATTATTATTACTTTGATTGCACGAAATATTACCTGTGGTGGTTTATGCCCCTTAATATTTATATTGCGGAAGAGAGATTTGACCAACATTCTTTTGAACTGTAGAAAAATATAATGGTTTACAAGGTTTACAAGCTTTACAAGATTACAGAATCATTACGATCATTACGATGATTACAATTTTGTAAGGTTATGTTTGTATCCATCCTCTTTCTGGGGGAAAATTTGCTAACAGCTTTTTCTCGTTAGAGAAATGCGTGATGTAAGTTCATAAAATAAATGTGAGTGTTTTTTTATTTCTATATTATGTTAAAACAAAGTTTGATTTTATTATTAAATTCAAATATTTTTAGATTTAAATAGAATGTTACAAGTAGTACCAACTGTTAAGACATTAATCGTGTGAGGTCGGCTATATTCGTGTTGTTAGCGCTAGCAACACACACAAGTCTCACAGTAACTTTTTTCATTAATTGAACACCGTAAACAAATCTTCAGAAAATCAGATATAGGGGATTTGACGCATACTATCGCATATATTCAGAGGACAAAGTTATTGGACTACTATGTATTAGAGCTGGGATTTATAGGTAGCGAAGAGAACGTAGAACGTAGAAAGGGACCTTTCGATTTTTTGTCTCCGTATGTTACGAACTCCTTTTGGAATAACTCATAAGTTGTTTTACAAGCTCTCAAAGAAAAAGCGAGCATTTTCGCCCCGTTCTCCCCTTGATACATGCGTGTAGTAATGATTATCCGTTAGTTTGTGGGTGAGGGCTCGGGACAAAATACATACTAGAGACTTCGGTACTTTCGGTATTTCAAATGCACGCGTGGACGAAAATAAAACTGTAATTTCAATGTTTCAAACATCAGTCATATACAGTGGAAACCGTTTATAACGCGTCCGGTTAAACCGCGAATTCGTTTACT
>JAODVP010167207.1:2754-13068 GCA_025400035.1 Tetradonia laticeps
CTAATGATAAATTTTCACAAATTTTCACAAATCGTATCCGAGTGCAAGTCAGCAAAAACACAAATTTATTGAAATTTAGTATGAAAATGCAAGAAGTCTAGATCAAAATTTTACTTATCCAATCAGCTCACCGAGATCATTCAAAAACTTCTTTCTAGTTGATATCTCAATAAAACAATGAGTCAAAATGGAGACTCCCCTCGCTGGTTAAGATTATTTCAACAAAACTGCAAAATCTTCAAATTTCTCGCCCTACCACAGCCACTTTTTTATAACTACAGAAGATTTTGAGAAACGGTTTACTTTGATTTACCAAGATCTGGTGTAGAGTGAGAAAGGTTTTTCATCATCTGAGTCCGAACTGAAGTGATCTAACATACAATTTTATTGAAATTTTGAGGAAAACGCGGGAATTTGAAATCAAAATTTTACTGATCCTTTAAGTTCACCAGGATCATTCCAAAAATGGTTTGTAGAGGATATTTCATCAAATGAATGACTCAAGGTGGAGACTGCTCCCACAAATTAAAATTATTCCAAGAAAACTGCAACATTTTCAAATGCTTCCCTCTGTCCCACCCTTTTCTCTAAAATTACTCAAGCTTTTCAAACACACTTTGAAGCATTTAGTAGGCTAACAATATTTTCAACATTAGGGGCTTCACCGGATTTGACCTAACTTACGGCTTTATTGAAATTTAGGAAGTACACATTGGAATTCGAAATAAAATTCGAAATGATTGATTCAGCTCAACGAGACTCTAGGTGTTGAATAAGATTTTTTGAAGAAAACAGCATGATTTCCAAGTCCTTCCTACTGTCACAGCCTTTTCTATAAAATTATTTGAAAAATTTAACAACGGTTTCCAGTGTTTGATTTAACATGATCCGGTACAGTGTGGGCAAGATTTTTAATATCCGGGGTCGACCGGAAATGGCCTAAACTATGAATTTATCACAATTAAATACAAAAACGCAGGAATTGGAAAGCAACATTTTACTGATCGGATCAACATACCTAGATCATTCAAACAATAGTGTGTATATGATATTTGAACAAAGGAATGCTCCTTTTGCTGATTAAGATTATTTCAAGAAAAGAACAAAGTTTTCATGTCCTTTCCTGTGTCAAAGAAGATTTTGAAAAACTCTTTGCAGGATAAGACATAGCAGAATGTTGTGTAAGGTGATCAACATTTTTAACATTCACATTCGACCGTATGTGACCTAAAATACAGATCATAATCTAGGAAGAAATTTCAGAATAAATAGTTTACTGATCGATTCAGCTCACCAAGGCTACTTAAAAATTAGTTTTTAGGGGTTGTTTGAACCAAGGACGGAACCCACGCCAGTTATGATAGAGACTCCTCCTTCTAATAAACTTCATTCCAAGAAAACAACAAGTTTTTCGACCTCAACGGATGAAATACAGCAATATCAGGCTCTGGAATAGTTTATTGATTTATATTAAATTTATTCATGGCATGGATCACCATACTCGTAGAGTATTATGTTTTTTTTTAGGGAGCACAGCATAAAAATTGCACTCGGAGTACAGCTAAAGTTCCAAACGTGCCTTATCGACACTCGGCGTCTGAAAAATGAGTGGATAATGCGAGCGCCGTGAAAAGTTTGTTACGTGCATGGCATTGAAAAGCCGATGATTGGGAGCGGCTGGAAATCAATTTGGATGCGTCTTGCAGCCGCGGCTCCTGCATGACATTGATCTCAATCAAGAGTCAATACTTATACATCATTGTCTCAAATATAACGTGTTGTATTTAAAAGTAATTCTGTTGATTGCTTGAGCACTTGTGTTGATTGCTGATTTCGTTTGGATTAGTCCTGTTTTATCACCTTTATCGAAGGTATTCAATGCAAGTGCGCATTACGTGCATTACGACACTGGCGTGGCATTCAGACCGCGACGGGGAATCATCCCTGTTGTCGTTACTTGCCAAGTGGCAACTAAAACTGGAACTGAAACGCGGACGCGGCTGCTCGATGTGGTTTACAATCGGCTGTAACCAACCTACGCTACCACCGACTGGATATAAAACAGCTTGGCTGCAGTTTACGACTGCGAATCAAATAAAATCTACACGGTGACTCGACATAATTACTTATCTCCACAGCCAATACACTAAGTCCAATCGATTAAATTTTGAGTCTCAAGTCTTAATTAACCAATTGTGAGAGTTCGGAGTAGTTCAGTCCGTTTTCGCGGATAGCAACACGATTAATGTCCACGTGCATATTGCACCATTATATTAATTAATACATTCACTAATGGCGGAATTCGAGACGGTGTAATTTCGGTAATGAACCGTGCTCGCCAATAATTCAAGCGGGTCCAATCAACGCACACGTCCTCGTCTAAATATTGATGGCGCAAAACGTTTAAGATGTTTAGAATATACTTAGAGCGGAAATTTACATCGACGTAAATAAATAAACGCTGCACACCTCTCACATTCCTAGGGAACTGCTTGCGGGCAAAAACGGCGTTTGAAATTCTGCAACTCTAATTCCGAAATGCGCTCAAAGGCGCTGCGTGCACGAGAGTCTGTTATTTATCCATCCCATTCGGACCATTAAATAATTCTCGTTTTATTGCGGCTTGTCCTTTGTAGCGGCCGCCCCGCGCGGTTTGCGGCTGTTATATTTAGTTTAAGTTTAGTTCCCTTTATACGTCCGGAAACTGTATCCCTCCTTCCACACTACTCTCTCTATTAGCTGGAGTTGGGTAGTACATTCGTACATTTATACATTGTATTTGTATATTTGAGAGGATGTTGTTTTAGCCAAGTTCCACCCGGCAATTAATTAGGAAGAGAGGACCGCCACATGTAATAGTAATTATACCGGTGAAGATGAAGCTCACTGCACCCAAGTGATGTACGAGTGGGTCTGATTAATAACGCAGGTGTGCTTAAACTAGCGCTGTATAAAGTGGGCCATGACTAGTAATAAATTTTTCTTGTTCCTTCCCTCGCGGAATTAATTAATTCTTCTTTGATGTTTTTGAGAACAACGGGAACAACTGTTACATTCCAAATTACGTGCTCAAATGCGACGTGAAGATGTCGGACTCGCGACGACGAATGCCAATTAGGACCTCCAAGTTGCTGTAAACTCTGCGATTTTCTTTTCCGCGCGCACCTTTTAGTGTTATAATGGGTCGGCAGCGGCAGCGAACCTGTTACTTAAAAACACTTGCGCCACACTCGGCGGCGGCAGCGTACGTGCTGGGGCGCGACCGGCGATGAAGATTCAAAAGTTAAATTGCCTTTATTCAAGTCTCAAAGCAAGCACGCCGCCGCCGGCACAAAGAAAATATGAAAAGTTTCAAATTATGCAAATTGATTCGCCGGATCTATAATTTGCATGCTGCATGCTGGATATTTATGTAATTAACACGAGATCTTTGACGAGCGCACCAGTATTTCGGTAATGTAATTCGGAAAACAACGCGCATTGCTTTTAATTAAATATTTAAATGTCGAATTGCAGCGTGGAATTTATTTGTTTTACTTGTTGTACGGCCACAGTAATTATTTTTCTCTAATGTTTAATTAATTTACACTGGCAACCTGCATCTGTGTTGGTTTTGTATATATTTGTAGGTTTATCAGTGATATATTCGAATATTTAATGCTGCTGCAAATGAAGCAAATAAATATATTGTTGGTTTCCAAAAAGCGGGTCGAGTGGACCCGGAATGGAAAAAGGGCACCGGGATATGTTGCGGGAGGGCGTTTGATATTTATTTATTTATGTTTTAAATATATAGGCGTCGTGCCAAAGCGCATAAAAACCGCGTAGTGAATATTTATCGCGCTATAATTCACAAATTTCGTGCAGTGCCATGTTAAATATTTTATCTCGTCCGGTGCCCGGCGCGTCCACCACAACGAGGATGTCGATAACGAAAGCAAACAGTTAAATAAGCATTACGTTTGTGAATTTGAGTTTCCAAAAATAACGTAAATATAAATATTAATAAAAAATCTATTATTTATTAGTTTATAACAAATTGAAGTTTTATTGCGCATAGCACAAATATATTACTGTAATATTAATAGAAACGCTGACAAGACTTTTGGTGTTTTTATTCAATGAAAGTCTGCCCACTTTGCACGATCGAAGATGGAAGAATAATGGAAAACTAACGCTTCACGCCCAATCAGCTTTTCGGAACAATCGCCTCAATAAGATTAAAGTCCAGACGGGTCTCGCTTTTTTTGGGTGCTTAAGCCTTTTTGTAGCATGACGTGTAAAATTCCGTGGTCATGATCATGATCGATTGCTATCCCAACACAAAAGACGCCAGACTGATAAATCAACATAAAAATATCATCATGTTAGACACCACAATGGATTCTGCAATTGTTCAGAATCGGGATTTCTTTCCGGGATATTTCTTCTCGCGGAAATATATTTTTGGTATTTGAAGTAAAGTGAATTGAGCTCTGATGTAATATTAATACATAATTAAATTAGGTGCTCTGATTAGATCTCAGCGAGGATTTGCCGACGAGTGACTTTATCTCTTTAATGCAATGCAGATTAGATTATCACCGTTATCTTTATCCTCGCTGACGCTTGAAAGGGTTCACAACAACGTCGAATCTCATAATTGAAAAGTTTTCTTGTTGGTGGCAATTTTGTTTCTTTTGGGATTTCTCTCTATACGTTCATCTATACGTTTATCCTTTATCTTTAAAACTATTAAGGATATCGGAAAATGGTTTTTAGCTTAGTTGGATTTAGGAGGATTTGATTTCAATTTTAGAATTAACCACATTCATAGAGCCCTCACAAAAACTATTTTCAACATTGGGTTCAGTTTCATATGCTTTGAAGTAGGTTTTTAACTTCCGTTTCAACCGGAACTGACCCAAACTACGTGTTTATTGCAATTTAGAGGGAAAACTTTTGTGTACCTCGTTTAGATCATTTACCCAGCCATGAGAAATAACGATGAAACAAAGTAAAACCATCAAACGACAATCAAGAATCACAGGATGTTGGTAAAACATGGTACAATTCACGCGTCCCAAATTGGTTTACTGCTTATATTCGAAAGTCTGGATAATGAATAAAGGCCATTAATTCCAAGCGTCTTTACGAGGCGTAACAAGATATTTTCCTTGTGCATTGCGGAGCTTTCCCTGGAAATTACCACTTTGCTAGTGTCCGCGTCGAGATCGCCGATGAAGATCGACGTGATAATAATGCAGTTATGCTAGGACAAAAATGCGCTCGTAATAAGAAGTCGCCGCGCCGACAATGTGTCTCTTTAGGCGGAAACACTTTGGCTTTATGGGCGTAGATGGCAAAGATGGTTTATACCTTCACGCACGAATACATCATAAAGTTTATGATGGTCTCGCACATCGCGTGCTTCACTTTAAGACGCCAAGCGCTTTTTCCTACTAAGTGTTACACTGTAGACGCGCCAACTGGCTCGTTAGACTTGTGTTATAACACTATAGCCCTGTTTAAATTTGCTGACCTAGTGTGCCGTAGAAAAACGCTATAAGTAGTAAATCGTGAATATAATTCAAAAGTACGCCCGGACATAATTTGTAGGAATATCTGTCTGATGGAAGCTTATCCGGTGGAGAACCCCGGCCAACTTTTAACCGGCGCGACGAGCGTGTAGTTCAGTTTGCGCAGATATTGTCAAAAGTAAATTATGCATCGAACGGAAATGCAGTCATGTATATGTAAAGCTCACCGAGCTTCCGCTGCGAGCACCTACAAACAGTGTAACTACGGCGAACAAGCAGCGGCGCACGAGAAAATGAGCGTAAGCCTGAAAGAGATAAGAAGATTCCACTCATCCCGCGCGTAACAAAATGTGCTGGATCCAAAGGGCATATCCACTGTCTTGTTTTCATGCAGAAATAGGAAGTCGTGTTGGCGTTTGTTTTGCTTTAAAATGAGTTTCTACCTTCTCCACCAACATAGTCGGAACAAAAAACATGAAATTGGATTTTTAAAATGAGAACCAATGACAAAGTTTTTTGATAATGATATCATTAAGAAGGAGATAACGAAGTCCAGTCAACCGTAATTAGAATGGTAACAAGCCCACAAACCCTGAGAGGAAAATATCTAGTCTTGATTGGTTGGAAACTTCTCGTGAGCAGAATGAACGAAATGAGTAGGCGCCGGCAGGAAGCGGCAATAAAATGTTTAATTGTGACATTAGCATATTAATTGAGACGCCTCGGGAGTTGGAGCAGTGTCTTCTTCAGCACGCTAACCCCGCGGTCACGTGGCTGATACGCCAGGTGGCTTTTCGTGATGCGATCGCCAAGCGATAGCTGTGACTAATTTATGATCACGTGCTTCTATTTCATTAAAAGTACTTCTTGTTGCGTTCATCGTCGTTTGACCCGTTTTTCACGACGATACTGCTTGTGAGTATAATACAAAACATGTCAAGTGGGATTAATGTTTAAATAGGTCTTCGCTGATGAGCCGAAACTATAGAGAATAGAGAATACAGCATAGGGAAAACAAGTCTAAGAATAAATTATTGATTGCCATCGTACTGTCTAGAAAATGTAAGTACACTAGGTACGCTGTAGGTACACACAAGAAGTGTGGTAATAAACGTACGTTTAATGGAAAAGAGAAAAGTTTTAGTGTGCACATATAACATTTTCCTTTATTTTATGGCCGATAAAAGGTATTGTGTATTAAGTTAATTTACGCTCGCATTATCGTTAATTACCTACACATGGGTAGAAAACAGTATGCGTAATGAATGTGTGGTCTAGTTTCTAGCGTTTTTTGCATTTTTTGTGTTCAGAGTGTGTTGTTTTGCGGTTGGAGTTGCAAAATGACCAAAAACTGAGTCTGGAAGTGAGGGTGGAAGCTAGGATTAAATTAACGGAACGTTACGCATTGTACACTCATTTAGCACCAAGAAAACAGCGAATAGAGTAAAGTAGAGGTAAATGGGCCGTTTTTGGAAAAAATATAACGGTCTACAAAATGTTTATCTTTGACTATTTCGATATTGTAAGTCTTAATTAGACATGAAAAAGTATAACATGCAAAAGTTTACTTTTGCATTCATGAAAGCGACTTTCGTAGGTACTTTATTGCGTTATATTTATAAATGTTTTAAATTATTTATCTTTTTTAATATCTTTATTTAAAAAAAAATTGCTTTTATTTTTGGACGTTATTAATAAGAACACAAAGTTTGATCTATTTCTGTGCTGATAAATAAAAGAACCGAGGTTTTATCATTTTTGGTGAAAGATCAGAAAATAGTTCAATTGGTTGCAAATAATGGGCAGTTTGGATGATAAATTAAGTATTGTTATTTTTATTCTATATTAGTGTAATGTATAAATGCCATAAAACAACACGTGTAAAACATCTCTATCATCAGATTATTTTTTAGCTGATGTTTGAAGCTAAGGAAAATTATAAATATTATTCATATTAAATATAAACAAGTTTTTGACACCTTCTGAAAAATCTGGGAGTACATACATTTATTTTTACTTCAACTTTTTCAAAAACCTCCTTAGTTAATATTGTTCCTATTTATTATCATTTGTGTCATTAATACGACAACTTAATTATTTACATTAATTTTAATACACTTTCAAATGCCGAGTCATGTATTACGTGAATTTCGTTTGATAAATATAAAAAAAATGGTTTGTAAATAATTTCTTTATGAAAAACATATCGTTTATAAATATTAATTATGTTTATTAGTTCGGTTTATAATATTTTTTTAGTGCTGTGTCATCATTCAAAAACGTTTCTCTGTATTTCATTCATTATCTATTAATGCTCGTTTGGAAAATTTCATTAACCTAATTAATATTTACGTTATTATATATTTCCTAAAAACTAAATAATTGTTATGTTTTATACTAAAAGCATAGACAGTTAAAAAAATATATTATAACGAAATAAATTTTAAATAATTTGTCATTTATAATTTAGACATCATCGACTGATAAACATATTTAATATTTATGAATGCACTAAACATAATTATAATTTATATAAAAAGCAAACTTTCAAACATAAAAATCAAATTTAAGATAAAGAATAACTTTATGTAGAGCCCAGTGATTGTAAATATAAGCTACAATTTAGTTTTAGTTTTCAGTAAATATTTAATTACGAAAATACTACTTAACATAAGTTATTTTTCAAAAAACCATTGACAGTTGCAGAAACCGACTATAATATAATAATAACAATGTATTATTATTTTTAAGTTGTCCACATATAAACGTACTTACTAGTAATCATCATCAAAGCACATTTTCAATTCTCATTTTTAATACAACACAAAGTAATCAATATATTCCAAAGTACTAAATGTAATAACTTTCTGTAAACCATATATTTTCACCAACCAGACTTTATTCGGTGCTCCTTGCTCAATACATTTTATGTAATTATTAAGTAAAAGTAATTATTTTGTATAGAATTAATAATTATTTAGTTTTCAGGAAATATTTAATAAATAAATATTAATTAGGTTAATTATTAAATGTTCCAAACCAGCATTAATAATTCAAGAAATACACAGAAATATAGTGTATATGCCAAAAATTTTAATTTTTAATTTAGACGCTATTGAGTACTAAATTCACACAAAAAATATTATAAGCCGAACTAATAAATACAATTAATATTTAGAAACGACATGTTTTTCACAAATTATTTACAAACCAATTTTTTATATTTACCAGGCTGATATTCATACAATCAATGGCTCGGCATTTGGAAATATTTTACAATTAATGTAAATAATTAATTTGTCACATTACTCATACTAAAAAGTTTTGAAAAGTTTGTAATAAAAATAAACCTACTCCGTGATTTTTCAGAAAATACCAAAACCTTCTTTATATTCAATAAGTATTTATAATTTACCTTACCTTCAAACATCAGTTAAAAAATAATCTGATGATAGAGATCCTTAAAATGTTGTTTTCAAGCATTTATACATTACACTAATAGAGAGTAAAGTTAAAAACACTTAATTTATCATCCCAATTGTCCATTATTTACAATTATTGAACTATTTCCTGACTTCACTAAAAACGATAAAATCTCGGTAGAAAAAATCAGAGAGTCTTGGGCTAAAATTGCGTATAAAGCTTCCAATCATCCCGTATACAAAAATGCAAATTTCATACATCAAAACGCATTATCTATTCATTTACGGACACAATTAATCACAAAATCAAAACATAAACTTTAAGACAAAAGATAAAAAAATACATTGTTTTCAAAGAACATGTAATAAATAATAAGTAATAGGTATGTAACAAGCAACAATTCTAGAACGGTAATTCAGTATCGCGCATGCGCAGGCAGCAAAGATGGTTTTGCGGATTGCGCATGCGCGGAACTGAATTACCGTTCTAGAATCGTTGCTTGGAACATAGCTATTAATAATTAAGATTTAATTGTTAAAAATAGAACTGTATAAGAAACAAACGGTCATACTAAATTTGCAATGAAACAATTCAGACTAAGTTTTACAAATAACTTATCGAAACATATTCTCATTCTATCTACTAGAAAATAATTATTTTAAGCAATAAATATAATCAAGTTCCATTAGTATTTTCACAAAGAAATTCTCAAGCAAAGACATTTTTTTCATTGTCCGGTTAGTTTTAACATAAAAAACAAATAATCTTAATTATTGTCTAGGAAATTTTAACATTATTTGGCATTCAGGAAATATTTAATAACAATAATACAGATAATTTAATTTTTTAAGAAACAATTTTAGCTAAAGAAACAGACTATAACACACTACATTTTCCAGGAATTAACATTTTAATTTGGATATTATAAATATATGTAGTAAATATATGAAGGATTGAAATGAACACAGTAATAAATAATTATTATAAGTTGAAGCAATACACCTTATCATATCTTTAGCGGTATTTTCTTTACAAAGAAAGTCTCTACAAACCTACAACTTTTTTTGTGTACTTAAGATAGTTTTGTAGATAATATATTATTGATAGATAAAAGTAAATTTATTTTTGTTTTTAGTATTTAATAACAGGAACACTAATTAAATTGTATAAAAAAACGTTGATGGTGAAAGAAATACGCAATATCGTACAAAATTTTCAATATAATATATCTAATTCTTAATTTAGAAGTTTTCAAGTGATAAACATATATAGTGTTTATAAATATTAAATGAAATTTTTAGTTATCATATTAAATACAACACAAAATAATATTATTATAAGCAGAACTAATGAATGTAATTTTCTTCGCAAA
>JAODVP010167319.1:0-18263 GCA_025400035.1 Tetradonia laticeps
CTGCGGTCTTTTTGTAAAAATTCTACATATTTTTAACTCTCTGAATTAAATTTTACATTCCGCGCAGATTAATTGACCCCAGTTTGTCTCAGCGTGTTATTTGCTTCCACATTAATTCTAGATTAAAGGAACTTTATGTAAACAGTTATCTATTGTTATCTATATTAGCTATATTTTGTTATATATGCTTTTATAGATGCTATATAATTAAAATTTATATAGTAAATAAAGTAAATTCCAAGTTATCATATACTATTATGCTCTAAACTGTAAAATATACCCAATCTACTTTTTTAGTCCTTTGTTCTTAGGAATGCTGCATTGTAAGATGTTTCTCATTATTAAGGACTTGGAAATTTCTCGAAATAATATACAGTTAAGCCCAGTGCAGCGAGGTACGCATACAAATAAAAATTCCTTTGCAATCCTTCAAATTTAATAAACTTCTCCCTAACCGCCTCAGTTTATATTTTTTATTTTATGTTGAAAATGTAAAAAATGCCCAAGATATGAGAGTTTTCCTTTCTTATGATTCTATCTTTGCTAGCTGCTATTTCCTAGGAATATTTTCATATTTATTATTTTGTTTATAAAAGCAGTTTATAAATATTTATTTAAAATGAAGCAACATCCCTCTGATAAGGACGAAGACACATCTTCTACTTACAATTAGTGATACCATGTGTAATATGTGATAGTTTGGTTCATTCAAAAATTATTTGATTTAATAAAACTCAGTCTTATTTTGTAATATAAATAAGGAGTAAACTGGGGGAACATAGGCCTCGTTATATTTTTGTTTTCAGAATAAATATAGATAGAATGTCTAACTATCTTTCTCAATCATATATAAATTTACACTTATCTATAATAAAACCAAAAATAAGGCAATTTTTTAAATTTTGGGTCTACGTGTATCATGTAATTAGTATTGAGAGAAATAGAAGAATTGAAGAATATTAAATTTGAAATGTAGAAATATATCTCCTGACAAAGAAAGAAAGTTTTGTAAAGTTATCCGCGGATGAAGTCGGAACCTGCAACCACTAGCTATTCGTGCTAGTGCTCTACACCTCTGAGCTACGTCGGTAATTCGTAATTAGTAATAGTAATAGTAATTCATTAATAATAGTAAAATATTGTCTTGAGCCGGACCTAGATTTAACAATATACACTAAAGAAATACTGTTATCTGCGTGATCGTGAAAGTTAACCAAATTTCGATTGATTTTAGTTTACAATTAGTGAGAACGAAATTTCCATATAGATACACATAAAACGTCTTCTTTCAATATAATTTGATAACTAACTTAAATTTAGCATTGTAGGTTAGAATTCATCCACTATCTCCGAACACAAATTATATAACTGGATAGGTAAAAGATCTAAGACTTCGTTATGATAAATGAGGACCGGGACACATCTCGGGAAGTGGAGGGGATAGCGTGGTCTGGAAACGTGGCTTCCGTAGATACCTGAAGATGCAAAGAATTGATGAACCTGATTTTTTATTCTGCAGGAATAAACTTACTTGGAATTAGCCCTTAGTTTGGAACAGTTCAGAATAGAAATATATAAATGGAATTAATAATAATACTGTATAGAACCTTATTATAACTTTTAGCATAATCCCAATTCCTGAGAACATGAACATGATTAAAAGTTGCTGAAAAAAGTGGTGGCACAATGGCCGTACCGCATCCTGCTGCCGGGTAAGAAAGCCCAGACTGCGCGTCGATGTTGACTTTTCGCCTTGCGCGAAGTTTCGGCAGGAAAAAAGGAAGCCATAGCCTCCGCGTCATCGCGCGGGCGTGCGCCGTCGGCAGGGCTGCGGCCTATATAAAAGCGTCGCACGGGCGTCCCGACGCTCTTAGTGCACGCACCGTTCCTGCGACGCAGCTCCCACACCCGCCGGCTCCGCGTCGCTGGAAACTTGTTGAGGGTGACTTACGCGGGCGCGCTCCTGACAGGAAGACGGTCGACTCCTCCCGACCACTCTCCCGACCCACGCCGCCGCCACCGCAGGACCTCTGGCATGGGCATAGCGAACGTCAGCCTCGTGGTATTGGCGTTGTGTTGTGGCATTGCGGTAAGTCGCGTTTTTCCGACTCGGCGCGCTTTTAATTGGCCGATCGTCGCGCTCGCCTTTTTTGCGCCCCGGGTATCAGTGATGTGGCGTGTCTCGGGCTAGTAATTAGTATGCAAATGCATTTCGGCCTGCCACAAGTGTGTGCTTTTAATTATCCAAGTGGAGTGCATGTAATACGTAATGGGACTGCAAATCAAAGCGCACCGTCTGCGCAGTTAATTTAAAACCTTAATTGTAATTGCAATTGAAAACACGCGGTTCGACTCCATCGCCTACTAATTAACTAACACTGCTCACTTGTCTACTTTTACCTCATCATTTACAACGTTTACAACATTTACAACACTTACAACACTTACAACGTTTATAACATTTGCAACGTTTACAACATTTACCACATTTACAACGTTTACAACATTTACAACGTTTACAACATTTACAAATAGATATGTTTAGAATAGAAATCAATCGCAATGCTTGGAGACCAAATTCAATGAAAGTCATGCATGCCGGATTCTCGAGTGGCTTTTGGACTCCGATTCTTCCTTAATTGAATAATTCAATTTTAATCGCACCTTCCATGTTTGTGAAGCGTGGGGTTCCAATCACGGGAATGGCTTTGAGTCTGCGGAGCTGTTAATTAACTCTCAGTAGCCGGCGATTGACATTTGCCCTATACACACCCACAGTTCTCATCTATTTCATTCAAACGCGTTCAAAAAATGAAGCCGACCCTGTTAAGTACGTCACACAAAAGAACGCCAGCGCCTTAATGCATCAGTTTGAAGCGCAAAATTAATTTCGTGAATAAAGTTTGCGCGCCGAGCGGTTTGTTTGTCCTTTGTTCTTTACAATTTGCACATTCCCTTGTTTTTCAAGGATAACGCACTGGCTCGCTGCGTAGCATGAGGAAATAACGCGTAAACGAGTGGGACGCGTCGCCGTCGCAAAAATTTAATAAGCGAAATGATGCATAATGAAACTTAATTAATTGCAGAATAAATTAACTTTTAACGCGCCGCGAAGAATGGTCAATCATGCTCACATCATGTTTATACGTTATTTTATAGTCATATTTTAATTAGAAATATTATTGTCTAACGTTTAACGACTGCATTAGAAAACGAGCTATGAGCCAGCGACGTGTTGTTAGACGGACATCGCTCAAATTCCAAATACGGCAATAATTGAAAATAAGCGCGACAGGGATGAAACACAACGTGTTGTTGTAGGACGTAATGTGCGTCAATTGCTGGCGATGTTTGCTGTGATAACAGCGACTACAATACGAATCACAAAAATGCCACCAACAAGAAATATTCACGTGTTTACCAATTTCGCGTGTTTGATTCGTATAAATATTTCATTACAGTTAAGTGGGGAAACATGGCTCGCCTGTTGATAACATATTTATGTATCTGCGTTATATAAAAATTTCATACTATAATACTATAGATAAAACAAAACGCCAAAAAATTGTGTATTTTGACGTGAATACGTCTATAAATTGGATTATCAAAAAAAAAACAAGTGTAACAAAAACAGGTTTATTATTGTCAGGGTTTAAAAAATTCATAACACGCTGAGTTATCACGCGTGGGGGAAGGGGACGCACCGAAATTTTTATATTATTTTGCGGCATATTCAGATTTTGCTGTAACGTTTGAATGAGATAAAGTACGAAGTTCCTGTATGTTTTAATATTAATATTAATATAAAATACAAATAATATAAAATACAAAACAAGGATAGGCTATAAAAATTAATACATCATAAAATAATCTTTAAAAGGCACTAAGTAAGTCTAAACATTTTTTATATAAATGTACAGTCTCGTCATTAGGAAATATTATTTACACTTGGATTTATGGACTATTTTGTTCAATACCAGTGGTCCATACTTTGTAGCTTTGCAAATTCAAACATGTTGAAATATTTTGTAGAAACTTTTAGCCATTTTTACACTTTTTCGATATTTTCAGACACTTTTAGACATTTTCAGAGGAGTTTACATATTTATCTACACATACTTAGACGTGTTTTAACATTTTTATAGATTTGTAGACAAATTTTAGGCATTTTAGAAGTTTTTAGATATTTATAGACATTTTCAAACATTTTAGACATTTGTAGATATTTTTGGACAATTTGAAAGGTGTTTACATGTTATCTACGCATACTTAGACGTGTTTTAACCATTTTAGACCTTTTTAGATACTTTGAAAACATTTATGAATATTTTCAGATACTTTTAGACAATTCCAGACATTTTACGCACATTTGGGCGTATTCAGACACTTTTAGACATTTTTAGAGATGATTACATATTTATCTAGACATACTAAGCCGTGTTTTAATATTTTTATACATTTATAGAGATTTTTTAGACATATTTAGTCAATTTTAGGCATTTTTAGAGATTTTTGGAGGGTTTTAAAGATTTTAGAGGTTTCTAGAGATTTTTTAGAGATTTTTAGAAATTATTTAGAGATTTTCAGCAGGATCCATCTGGAAAATCCCGGGACTGAAATCCAGGATTGCGGTATCAAGAAAGTACCCGAGATCAAGAATATCACCCAAGACTAAATGAATTTAGTTACTTAATCTGCAGTAGAATATCTAAAGAAGTACATAGTGGTTTCTGAAATTCATTTTTGTAGATTGCTGAATATTTGCTGAAAATTTACTGCTACTACATAATAACTAAACTGGGTTTGGCATTGTATGTTCGAATCTATCCTCTATATCCGAGGGTGTTAAAAGAATTCAGTTAAATTATCATGAAATAAGCCGATGTTCTATCAAAGCATTAAGGATGGGGTAAGACGAGCTGGTCCTTTGCAGTTTTGTAGGTACAGTAGACATTTTAAATAGCATAATTATAAGATTGTAAGTAATATTGGAGGTACATTATAACTGGGGGCCGAACCCAAACTCCTGAATTGCCGGCTCAGTGCCCTAAACCTAACCCTAACCCACAGACCTACAATTATGTCATTAATAAAGAATGTGTTCAAATTATTTCATTAATTCTAATAAAACAAAATATTTAGCACTTCGTTGTTTTAACCCTGAAAATTCTATTATTTTTTTTTTAGAAGAAACTAGTTGAAGTCCTCTTTAGTTAATACATATGAAAAAACCGAAAAACAGCATTTTCCAAAACGTGTTTTTGGTCTAACATAACCTCACTTGGATGTACCCAAGATCCTCCGCAATAAGTGCCTTGTAATTGTACTAAGACCATGATTTCATTATCACAGAATTGATAAGAAATATGGATGCGCAAACATAATTTCGGAGCGCCGGAACGCACTCACAATTTTTGTTTATTATCTAGCTCTTCTAATAATACTTCAAACTCTCTCAAATTTCGTGAACCAGCATTAAATACTGATCTACACGCCTATAATTTTTTTCAAGTCCCCCACGAGAAGGAACGGAATTATCCAGCGAGTGGCCCAACTTCCCCGTAGATCCGCATTCCACTATTTTACCCATAAACATAAACCTATAAACATAGTAATATTGCGCATTTATGCAGATATTTGTAAAACAATAGCTATAAATTTATGCATTGTCAATCATGTGTCAGCAAAATTTTAATCGCGTATTGATTACTCAACGTGGGCGATTGTGAAATTACAAAAAACACTTTTTGGAATACACTGCGTAAATTAAATAATTTCTATTTCACTGCACCAAATAAAAAAAGTAATCACGCTGTACTTTGGAACCATACTATGAAAATAATAAAAATAAATGTTCCTCCACTACCCCAGCACAGTCTCTCTTGCAATTGTAATAAAATTGTATTGCGTCCCTAAATGTTCGATAAAATAACGTCACAACTCTAACACAATAGTCAGCGAAGCACTGCAATCACACGTTGCAAGTCAGCAATAAAGCAGGTAATATCACTAAAAATTCAAATATCGTGTCCCAACATCCAGCGCGGGTGCCAGCATTCATTTCACGAACGCACAATGCCGTGGGTTTTAATTATGTTATTGTTGCGTAGACGCTGCAGTTGCAGCCCTGTTTCCAGCGCCTGTTGGCCATTGCCTGGAGATTTAATAACGCACGTCAGCAAGCCCTCATAATGACTGCAAATAGTTTGCTCCCTCTGTAGAAACCACTGTGAAAAATTAAAGAATATAGCAGTCATGAAATGCTATGCGGTGGAATGTGCTCTGAGGACGTGGGCGGAATTTTCGCAAAAGTGGATGAGTTATGATATGCGGGGTGGAATCCCGGGATTTGTGAAATTCATACGCCGTGATTATGATTAATTAAAAGACCGTGATAATTAAGGAGCTTAGGGCCTTTGTTCCTACAGTTTCTAGCAAGTAGATAAGTTTGTTTGAATAACTCACCCCTTCCTTCCCATCAAATTTGACACACTTTGATTCAAACCGAAAGGGGTGAGGTAAATTTTTAGAGTCTCGGGTTGATGTGGGATGACCCTGTAGTATTCTGTGGTATTCTGTGGTAGCAGTCAAAGGACGTTTGTTGATCTTGTTCTCCAAAGCTCTTATGTACTTAGAACTGTAAAGCGGATGCCGATTATTTAACTTGCTTTCATTGGTCTCTTCCAGCAAACAAATGCACAATCGGATGAGGAAATCAGCAACGTCTTGGAGAAAATCTTTTCCCCTGACAGTGAAGCCTCAATGCATGCGCAAGCCCTGCGGCGCGACATAGTCCATCGCCTCTATGATGCCCTCCAGCGGAGGGACATAGAGGACGAGTTGCTGGGCTACAAGCGTTCGATCGGCTCCTTGGCGCGATGGGACAACCTCCCTGGGAAACGGAATCTTGCGGCTTTAGCCAAAGGCGGCTATATCCGCACAATCCCTGACAGCCAGGAGCAAGAGCAGGAGGAAGAGCAAGACAAGCGTAGTCTGGCTAGTCTGGTGCGTAGCGGGCAGTTGCCCTACTCCCACGAGGAGAAACGGGGTATAGCGTCGTTGGCACGCAATGGCGAGTTGCACAGCAAACGCGAGTTGCAGGAGCTCATCGACGAGTTGTACGAGAAGCGGAACCTGGGCAGTGTCGCGCGATCTTACAGCCTCCCATATGGTAAGCGCTACTTGGGCGCGCTAATGAAAAACTCGCCGCTGGTGAGTGGGAAGCGGAATGTTGCTTCGTTGGCCAGAGACGGTTACATCCTTGGTAAGCGTAATGTAGCCGCATTGCTGCGGCAAGACAAAATCCACGGGCCTAACGACAAGTCGTATGACCTAGAGGACGGTATGCAGCGGGAAGTGGACAAGCAGGAGCATACCGACGATGGCATGGAGAAGCGGAACGTAGGCGCTGCGAAGGCCAACGGCTATAAGCCGCCCTTCAAGCGCTCCATCCCCGACGGCAAGCAGGACTCGAGGGTGAAGCGAGACGCCGACTATTACAGCGATGAGTACGCCGTGCCCGTCTATCAGAACCAGAACGTCAGGGATTACGAAGAGTTGATGAAAGCCTTGACAGGCGAATATCCCTTGGATAAACGCTTCCTTGGTGAGTGAATTTTCTTTTCTTTATACAGCAAATATGAACTGTCTGCTCTCGGAGGAAATGGAAGAAACTGAATCAACCTACAATTCACTACTGAAGTGCCTAGTTTGTCACTATAATGCATCAATATGCATTAAAGGTTAGGTCTAAAATTTATGCTTGTATGTGAACGCGCATCCAACAGGGTCAGTGGCGAAGAGCGGGTGGTTCAGGCCCCAGGCGGCGGCGCGGTCGTACGTATCGAGGATTGACAAACGACACATAGGTTCATTGGCACGCCTGGGGTGGCTGCCGGCGTTCCGGCAAATCCGCAGGTTCAGTCGCTCAGGCCGGTCTGTCAATGATGGCGATGGCGACTGCAGGTTGAACTATCGTTTTCTAGACGTTACTTGCTGTCTTTGCATTCTAACTTATTGTTACTCAATGTGTAGAGGTACATACAATGTAGCACCGACAACGGCTCATTCAACAAACTCTTCTCCTAGATTTAGGCTATATCCGGTCATGTTCTCAACCGAATTTATGGGAACACTCATTTAATTGCGGAAGCCTACATGTGCATCTAAGCAAACTGAAGATGCAGATCCAGAATTCAAGTTTATTGCAGTTTAGTTTTATTAGTGATAACATAACCACTTCTACCAATGTAGATACAATTAGATAACTACGAATACTTAGAAAATTAGTAAGTAGATTCCAAGGTTTATGTTTATAGCACCGGTTTCCAAGTTCACAAGACTTCAGGTCTATTCAGGGTCATTCAAAAGTCTAGAAATAGTAAAATATATAGAAAATGGTCCACTCTAGTTCAGAATTTATTAGTAGCAAAGCTGTAGGGTTTACTTCTACGAGTATGTATCTATTACTTGCTGGAGTGATGAAGGAACACAGGGTGACTCAGAACTCTAACAACAAACTACCAGAAGTTGATCAGGGTTGTAGTATCTGAGTATCTTGATATAAGGAACTTGTGATCTTCGATTATTGGACTTTCTAATTGTATAGAATTGTGATAAAGAGAATATTTTTGGAAGCACACGGCAAAGTTTCAACGATTGATCAGGGATGTTCTCTGACTATTTTGATATTAGGAACGGTCTACGATGCATCCTTCCGGAGTTATTTCAATATATTGTTGTGCAGAATTGCACTAAAGAGAATTTACATGCAATACATGATGAAACCACAAACCCGCTGACACACTTTCAGAAGTTGATTAGGGATGTAGTAATTTCATATTAGGGTAAAATTATGCAATTACAGAACAACAAAGTGGACTAACACCAGTAGAAAGCATCAGACACCATACATTCCTGATATCAAAACACTGATCATCCTCTAGAAGTTTGTTGGTACAGTTCTGCCTGACCTTGTATATCTCAAAAAAGGTAATGTTGTAGGGCTTAATAAAATGTACTTAATGATGACTTAAAGGTCATGGGATCCATTCAAAATAATTTATTTGACTCCACTCCACCCTGCAAACCGCGCACAGTGTAATATAAAATTATTGGGTTACCAAAAATCATCTATCAAAAATCAAAATATTTTTCTAAGTTTTCACTTTATAGAACTTAATACAATATAGAATAATAGTAATATAGAATTGTTTTTAAAAAGCAATAAACTTGATTTCGGGACCTGCTTTCTTCTATATTCTTACCTGCTTTACTTCTTCAGTCCCACTTTTTGGTACCACACATATGGGTTTCCGCAGAAATCCTACACTAATGTTTGGTTCCCTAAAATTCAGTTCCGAGAATGACCATACTCCGATCTAGGCATGATTTTAATTCTAATTACCAATGTCGATGTTGAATGTTGCTTTGGACTCGAATGCACCTACTCACTTAAGCGCTAACCGCAAATAGATGTCCTCAATGAGTGTGGGAAACACAGCTTACATAGATAGCGGCTTCTTTCCTCATGAATCTCTGAATGTATCTACTTCTACGAAAAGTGTGACATGTCTTTGTGCCCCGCATGTGTTTCGCGGAGTGATTGAAGTTTGTTCTCCGCAGGTCGCCTGCCTCAGATGGGCAAGTCGAAAACTACCCCATCGCCGAAAATCAACTACGAGTAATGCCGCAGGGACGGGGCCAGCTTTTCGACACCGAGACCCATAAGCGCTTTTTCATCCAGCCACTTGTGGACAAGGCCCTACTCGTCGATAAATTACTACAGCAACGGAAACACTAAATGCAAATTCCTAACATAACATCAATGATAGATATCCTTTTCTTTCGATAGTATCCGAAGCGTTTGTTCCTTTCAAAATGGCCCTACATATCGGTTTATACTGCATTTGACAGAAATATCTCCAAACATATCTTCACCACATTTCGTTCGACCTATATCAACAACACTGAAAGTGATGAAAATGCTATATGCAAATGAAATAGCTACAGAATTCCGGTGACTTCTTATCAAAAATAATCAAGAATATCACATCAACGACATAATCGTAATGCGTAAGGTACTTAAACTAATTAACGCGCGAGTTAATCGAAGTTTGACTTTAATCATTCCTACATCCCTATAACATGCACCCAATTAGTAACTAGAGGCCAATTGGTATATTTCGCATGATTACGATATTGTTGTTGTATCTTTTTTGTACTTGGGCGTAATTCTGTGATTTCATTTCATCGGCATTGTGAGCATCGCCGACACACTCAAATGTTCACAAAATTGTTGCGTGCACCCACGAACTGTTTTGATTGCATTTTACCGGATGATATTTTAGTAGTACCTACAATTCGACGATTTGAACTCCTTTGAAGGCTGGATCTATATATGCTATTTTGATGACAATAAGAAACATCTCAATTGTAATGCTGTATATGACAATAATATTCTACAAACTTCAAAGAGAAAATCTGCGGACAATAATATAAATGTACTGCGTTCGAAACTCGTGACAATAATGACAAATTTATTCATATTTATTTATACACATTTGAAGAAAATCTAAAACATATTATATACACCAAAATATAGTTGTATCTAATTAATACTATACTAAAGTATTACCTATATAGTTGTAACAATTAGTGTCAAATGAACTATATCAAGCTGTCAAATAAAGTGTGGAAATAAAACGTGTGGGCTTTGATTTATTGTGTTTTCTATGTAGGTAATCCAGAAAGTAATATGCTTACTTGTAATGTTTAGAAACGGTACCAATATGTACGCACCCGCGAGCCGAGCTTCGAGCCAAAATTGCTCTTAACAAACGCCGCGTTCTACTCGATCTTCCCTTGTATCTTTCTATTTATTTATCAAACAGGAGGCCTGTCTGACAGCTCTGGGACCACCTTAAGGTTTGGGCCTATTCTACTAACTCCCTTGCAGGAGGAGTACTGCAACCACCCCCGGTCATGAATTTTTCAATTCTTTGACCACCACCAGATGCGCAGATGCATATTGGCGCACACCAGATGTTTGGCACTGCTAACCCATGCGCCACCGAGGCCACATCGTCCATTATATAGTGATGTAACCTGATACTGTAACGAACTGATTGTGAGTTTCTACGCGAATCAGGTTAGTGTCGGTATGGATCAAAATTGAATTCAACAGGCTTGACGTTCAGATAGACATAATATTACAATAGTAATAATAGAGGGTTATAAAAGCTAATCCATACCTGGTCTAACTAAATAAATTTTGGAGTGGGTGGACGGATGATCACAGGAACCCCAGTCTTTGAAGATATCCCCTCATTGGAAGGTTTAGTAGATACCTACATCCAAAACAGACTCCAAAGTCGGGAAATGTTCCTCGTCCAGGAGAAATAATGATCAATCAAGTATATATATATATAATTTATTAAGAGTAGTCCGTACAATGTTCATTCGTTAGCGTTAGTTAGAGCATGAAAACACAATACCTACCTAATCCATAATAAATCATCACGGCAAAAACTTCACTTGTGTACTATTACCTATGTCACTTAGATTCTAATTTGCCTAAAAGTTTGTATATCCATTAGTAAACCCTCCTCGCAAGAGTGACGCGTCTTCAAGCCCAGTAGTTCTTGCTATACTGGGTCTGGTGCGGATGCGTGCTGGGCTGGTGCGAGAAGTCGAAGCTCTCATTACTGAGCTGCTGTTGCTGGTGGGCCGTCCACGCCGCTTTGTCCCAGACGTTCTCACTCATCTCGGAAGGCTTCTCCTCTTTGGGCATGCTGCCCTGCGAAGGCTGCGCGTGCTGCTGCATCTGGGCGTGGGCCATCTGCGCGTGGGCGATGGCATAGTTGGCGTCGATGATCGCGGAGTAGTCCCGGGAGTTGACGTCCTGGTGGTGCGATTGATTGTAGGGCATCTGCTGGAACATGTTGTAGTTGGCAGCAAACTGGTGCCCGTTGCGCCAGTCGTGCTGATTGTTCTCGTACTGGGAGGGCATCTGCCCGATGGGCAGCGACGCGAGGGCTAACGAGGCGCCGATGCTGTTCCCGTTGCTGTTCTTGCGCAGCCTGGCGCGCCGATTCGAGAACCACACCTGGGAGCAGGAGAAAAGGTAGGTTTACAATCGGGGTATAGACAGTCAAGTACTCGTACCTGTATCCGCGCCTCCTGCAAGCCAGTCTGCTGCGCCAGCTCCTCGCGGGTGTACACGTCGGGGTACTGCGTGCGGATAAAGGCTCGTTCCAGGGCCTCCAGCTGCTCGCCGGTGAAGGTGGTGCGACTACGTCTCTGCTTGCGCTTCAAGGGAATGCCCGGCTCCGACTCGGTGTCGCTCTCGTCCTCGCGCCCTGCAACCAATCGTCGACGGCGCACGTTCGATTAAAATGTTTGGAAACACGGACTCTTTGATGCCAGCGACAAACGGAAAGTCGCTCGTCGACTTAGGCAAAACGGTCACGCTTATTATTATTGGCACAAGGCGTCGGGGCCGCGCAAACCAATTTATTGCCGCCGCCTTTTTTACGACCGCGTGCGCGATGCGGCCGCGCGGCGATGCCCTTGTGCATATAGCCCGCGCCTTTATAACTCCGCTTCGTTTAGTTTAATTCTAATGAAACGTCGCCCGCCGCAACACAATTACAATATTGTAAATAACCCGGAGGGAAACACGCGAGTCGCTTTTTGCCTCGCGGCATTTTAGCCTTTACCAAGCGCGTGCAATTCGTAATTGTCTCGGAATAGTCTGAGGCGAGAAACGCGAAAATTCTAATGAAGAAATTCCAAACGAGCTGTAAACTCGCTTTTTGACGTGAACGCGTCTTTAAATTTGCTATATACCGAGGGCAATCCAAAAAACCATGTGTAACATAATCTACATTCTAAATTGAATGATACCATTTGCAAGCTAACGGTTCAATGATTTCATTACTCTAAACGAGGACAGTGCAGCAATTACATTTCAATTACTATAACTTTTTACTCCAGCACGTTAGATCAAAATATTTATCAAACAGCTACGTTGTGCTACTGTGAGTGTGTTTAGTAACACAGTGAGTAAAAGGGAAGAAAAAATCGCATGTAACGAAAATTAGAAGTTCTTGTTCAATAAATTATTAAAGAGAATTAAACTAATGAAATTAACTAAATATCAAATTTTATCTGGATCAACGAAATCTTACAATAACTACGCATCCGCGAGCCGAGCTTCGATCCAAAATACTTTGATCTAAATACTTAAACGCCGCGTTTGACGTGAACTTCCATTATATAGTGAAGCGAACTTTTCGCTTGTGAGTTTCTTCGCGATGCAGGTTAATGTCGGTATGGATCAAAAGCAATGTTGGGCACATGTTGGTTCACATCTTGGCAGTGCAGACCACAATTAGAAAAACATCGAGTCTAAGGAAAATTAGAAGTTGTTGTTCAATAAACCAACAAACTTTCAGAGTATGATCAGGGAAGATTCCTAAGTATTTTGATATAGGGAACCATCGGGGACCATGATGGTTCTTTGCTTAATTGTGGTGTTCTGTATTTGCACAATTCTACCCAGAAACTTTACTATACTACGAGAAAGTGAGGTAGCGTAACGAGCCATCAAGGATCATAGGTTCCAGATATCAATATACTCCAAAAACATCCCTGATCATGCTCTGAAAGTTTATTGGTTGAGTTCTGACTTGTCCTGTATGTTACACCCCATTGTGTTCATGTGGTTATGGGGATTATATCCAATAACACAATTTTCCTCATTTGATTCATCTTGCTTCCGAATGTATCGCAAAAAAAATATTTCTTAGCCGATTTTCTAAAGGACTTCCCTGCTTTAACCCCCTAATAAGCGTCACTAAAGTTGGACAGAGATATTCCTCCCCTCTCGGTTTTCCGTACATATACTTTCGTCATCTCAAAGCCTCCAAAAAAAGTTATCTATTGTTTCAACCGTCCCACGATCCCCTACTTTACAATAACGTATCAAATACAATCCTGGACTTGTTGGAATTTTCAACTTATCTATACAGACATAACCTAGAAAATTTTCCAACCTTAATTAAACTTTACAAAACTTTCAAACATTATCATTGGCAGGTAAAGTAATTACTTCATGTCCCAAAAATGTAGTTTATGTAAGTTGGATTGCAACTAACGATACATAACCTAGAAAGCTTTCCATTCGAAATTTAGTTTACGAATCTTCAAATACCACCATAGCTAGGATAGGCACTAAATTTTTCTCTTAAAAATCTAATTTCGGACCTGATAATCTTCAATTTCCATTAGCACCAAGTTAAAAACTTTTACAGCTAAAACGTAATTTCCTACTTACCCTCCAACAATATATTCAACAAAAATACTAATTTATCATAACCTAACCTCCAAAATCTCTATTATTTGCAGGTTATGAAATAAGTTTTTCTTTAAAAGAAAAGCAATTTCCCTTCTAATTCTTCTGACATAAGCTACAAAAACTTCAAATACAGACCGAAGTAGCCTACACAGTTTGCTGTTTCCTAGTTTTCCTTATCATATGATGGGTCGGGAATATGGAAAACGGCCGCTCATGAATTTGTCTTCATTTACACATTTTTCGAGCGGCAACTGTAATGAAGAAAAAGGTCCCGAAAAAGGTAGACTACCTCTCTACATGTCCTCGTAGATTAATTAACAGATTATCGAGCGGAGAGTATCGGAAGAGGCTAAAAGGTCCATAGGTTTGATTAGGTGGGTTAACGTCCCCGGACGATTGGGTGCAGATAATCGGATCAAGAACGTATTGGTGCGATTTCAATTCAAAGTACTTGCCATGAACATTACGATTTAGAGGCGCATAGTAAAATAAATTATACGTTTTAAATGCGTGTTTACCTCCAACAAGCTTCGTAGCAAAGTGTGGAACAAGAGGTTCCGAAATCGAATCTCGGCGCCGTGTGGAAAGTTTAAACAAAATAGAAATATGCCAAGTTATATCGGGTATTACAGCATATAGGGTATTATAGAGTATGATTGAAGTTAGAGAAATTGGAATTATATTATTCAGTAATTAACAACGGCGCAGTATGAACAGTATAGGTGTCCTAATAATTTCCTGGGTAACTGGCATTTCACTGTAGTACAAAGTAGTGACAGTTAGTGTGGTCGGCGTGTCTCATTCACACCGTCCCTGAAAAGTCACATTTCCGTGGGTATTTTCATGCGATGCGCTTTAGTGACAATAATCTGATTGGAAATCGTCCTGCGTCTTCACACAGCGGCTTAGCGGCTGATGCAGTCTGCACAAAAGCCGGCTTCCCGATCGTAAGCCGGAAACTTCTCACTTTCGTTCGGATTCACGCGCTCTGCACTCATTTTTTACCGTGTCACACGCTGCGCAACAAATTCGAAGTCACAGCTTACGAGTTGACAACAAGCCGCACAGCCTTGTGTGTGGCGTTGCGTTAACAGCGCGCGACATGATTTTGAGTGCGGTATTCGGCCTGGGTGCCCCCCTTTGGCGGTGTCATCGGTCGTCAGGAGCGCAACAATGTGGCTCATTGTGGCGGCGCGCTTTGGCGGCATGGGCCACCCTCTGCGCGGCCCGCTAGATTTATTGCCCCGACGAGCAGCGCACCGCGTTCGACAACCTGTGCGCGGTCCACCTCGCACATTTGTTAAGACGCTTATTCCGACCACTTGTGCGCATGTGACATTGTCAACTTGTTACTGCGGCGCGACAGCTTAAATGCCTTCAAATCAGCGCCGATTGGGAAGGACGAATTATTTCCTCGTTCATCACTGCCCCGGCTTTTAATCAAATTTTCACCACGTTGCGTGTACCGCCGGTTATTGATGAGCGCGCGCGAGTTACATAGTTTAAATTCGAATTAGATAAACCCAGCGACAACAAATGAGGTATTTATTACGTCCGGGCCGATTTGCCTCGTAGCGCATATTAGTTATTAGTCATTTGTATCTGTAGAGCGTGGCAAGCGTGATTTCAATACGGGACAGTTCCCCATTTCCCATCGTCGACTGCTACTAAGTGCCGGTATTAATCAATGTTCGCTAGCCACCTCGCCGCAGCCGTTTCATTTCGTTTTATTTCACCTACTCAATCATTTCTACCTTGCCGGGCCAGACCCCTTGCCGTGCAATTAGACGGCGCACAGTGGGCCCACACATGTTGTATTAAGGCCACGCGCATTGTTCGCGTGGAATATGATTTCGTGCTCTCGATTGCTCGCACTATCGAATCGTTTAAAGACGCGGCCGATTGTTGGAAGAGCACCCGACGCGACTGGCACGTACCTACGCGTGCATTTAATCAATACTCAATTAAAATGTCCGATCGGCTTCCGCGCCGATACAATTTGTATAGTTTATGCCTGTCTCGCGTTGTTTTATTGCCACAAGTACAACGGGGGGTCCGTTTTTACAGCGATAGCCCCCCGGATGTACGATTATCATTATGCAGGCGCTCTGCTGCCAACCGCGCGAAACTACCGATCGCGGCTGGAGAAGAATTCATTACGGCTAATAAATTAGCACTCATTTCGTCCCTCCGTGAGGAATTGCAGCCATTCGAGGCCCATCACTGAGGATTGATAAGTGCTTATTAATCAATCGGGTTGTTTGCTACAATTTTTGATTTGCCCGGCTTCTGCTGTCTAAATCTTGTGCTTGTTTTATGGTTTATGATAAGCTGGTTCTGATTTTTAATATCGACACACCTACTTTACCTCAACCCTTCCGATTTGAATCAAATTTGGCACATTTATTCTTGGTGCTAGAACAAGTAAAAATGCGAAAGCAGGGGGTGTCTATCTCTAATAGTTTTGAAAATACAGGCATGTAAAGTTTTAAAAAAATACCCAAATTTTTAAATCGCACTAGACGCTTGCCTATTTACACCAGGGATCAAAATTCAAATCGAACTTTTATATTGGATTTTTTTGAAAAAGTACATCATTTAAAATTTACAGTATTTTACGGTACAATTCTTCATGCCAAATATGAATGTGGGAGGAGGACGGGATACATTTTAAAAAGCAATATTACAGTTCCTCGTTATTCAACAATGCTTATTTAATCAATAAAAAAAATTAATTTCATTCAGTTTCGTTGAAATTAGACTGATTTAGCATTCCCAATAGGAGATATGGGGCAAGTGGGACGAAAAACACATTTTGGAAAATTGCATTATTTTTGGTTTTAGTTTATAGTAAACCTCCGTGATTTTAAGAAACAAAGGAACAAGACATATTAACCTACTATTTGAAGAGTGGTCTGTTATCCTCCAAACTTTGCGTTTTTACCCCAATCTGGATAATTTACCTCCGTTCGTTGACCACTGTTGTAATATGTCGTCAAGATCAGAATGAATTATCTCAATCCACAAAAATCCACATTTTGGGAAGGTTTATCGTTTTCTTCTTTTTTTTATTATACTGTTTTTTTTACTAAATGGTTTTCTCATTTTTCTAGGTTGAATTATTGCGACATGAATCTTTTTACAATTTTTAGGTCCCTGAGGATAACTCGCCTTGTAATAATAGTTTGCAACATTAAAAAAGTTATCAGTTTGTTTACAGAATACAGGAAATTTAAAATGTAAATGGTGTGTTTATAAAGTAAATTACTAAATATCCCGAGTAGTCGAACAAAAATC
The DNA here is from genome assembly GCA_025400035.1 of Tetradonia laticeps. Taxonomy (NCBI): domain Eukaryota; kingdom Metazoa; phylum Arthropoda; class Insecta; order Coleoptera; family Staphylinidae; genus Tetradonia; species Tetradonia laticeps. Next base: position 17,657 of record JAODVP010167319.1, read on the forward strand.
AAAACAGTTTTGTAACTTTTCGAAGTCGATTCATTACGACTTCAATGTTTTTTTTTGTAACGTTTAGGTTCCTTAAGAAATTTCGCCTTGTTGCGAAGAAATTAATAGTTTCTGCACTATAAGCCAATTCAGATTTTCGGCGATAAATTGAAAACTTTCAGTTCTATAATAATTTTCACATCTGCACTAGATTTCTAAGGAAATTTCGCTTTATTATGAAAGTTTGTAATAGGAAAAAAAATGTGTTTACAGAATACAATACAATTTAGAACTTCGGTAATAACTGGAAAACTGTCACTCCCATAATAATTTTCATTTCTCCACCAGATTACTAAGGAAATTTCGCCCTGTTACTAGAGTTTACAACATTAAAAAAGTTAATAAGGTCTCTACAGAATACAAGACAATTTAGATATTCGGCAATAAGTGGAAAACTATCACTCCCACAATAATTTTCATATCTCCGCTAGATTTGTAAGGAAATTTCGCCTTACTATGATAGTTTACAACATTAAAAAAGTTAATAAGTTCTCTACAGAATACCAGACAATGTAGATATTCGGCAATAACTGGAAAACTATCACTCCCACAATAATTTTCATTTCTC
>JAODVP010167651.1:0-18240 GCA_025400035.1 Tetradonia laticeps
CCTAATAATTGTGATGCCCTACTTTTAGTATCTACGTTTTCCACTAGTACTAATCATTCAAGACAGCAATTGTATTGATTTTCGAATATTAACTAGCAGTTAGAAAATTCCCAACAAAAACAAATTTATAATGTGCCAACTTCGTTTGTTAGTAAAAGCAATGAAATCGATAATTCGTCAATTTCAGTGATACGTGGTACATATTTAAGTTGTAAAAAAGCTTGGCACTTTCAAGATGTCAGTACTTTTGCTGACGGATGAACTTGACACTTCATGAAAATTGTTTAAATATATATGTACACCTACTATGTTTGTTTTAAAAATATTTACATCTATTTGACAAGTTTTGCTTAATTGCTTTTTTGATAGAATTGTGCAATTACAAAATTAGTTAAATATTTGTATATATTTAAGTCCGACCGAAGGTTCGGTTTCGCCTAGTTTCGGCAAAAATTTTTGTTTCCGTCGTAATTTCGGTTTCGGCCGGAAAATCAACCGAACTTCGGCAGTACCGAAACTAAGCTTTGGTTTGGTTTCTTTACGTTTTAATACTCAATTTTCATCTAATCAGCTGATAAGCTGTACTCTAAGTAGAGAATTAGAGATCGATCAATGGACATTGAGTTTATTTTTAGCAAGTAATGGCAAAAATAGCTAAGTTTTTTTTCTTTTTCAATGTTATGTTCAGAATTCACGTTTACCAAACGGAATACTGAGCTTCGGTTTTGGTCGAAACGAACATTGAAACCGAAAGTACGATTACGGCCAAAAATCCTGTCCCTAGTAAATATTATTAAAACAAACATATTTGGAGTCCAAGCATATTTAAATAATGAAGGCACAACTATAAGAGCGTTCCCAAACAGACTTTATGAAAAGTTGCTCTTGATTCTCATAGTTTTGCTTTGTTGGTGTAGTAGAGGACTAGTTTGATGTAAACTCTGATTATCATGTTTGTGTAACAACCGTTATCGGCTGTAGAATTTTGTGAATTTTAAGCAAGTGGTAGAAGTTTTGTAGTGGCAAATCCAAAATTTAGGTTCTTCAATTTTTGTCAAAAAGGTGATCAAGCAATTTACTTATTAATGTCTTTAACGTTCTTCTTCAACTATGTATACCGTCCGTTTAATCACAAAATACATTTGACATGAATTAACAAAACATCTACAAATCGACATGTGTTGTTATCTATTGTAGTCACTCGTTGTCTGATATCTGTAATTTGATGCGTATTTTGTCCATGTTTTATGTTATAGTTAAAAGGTAGAAACTGGAAACAGAAAACAATAATTGTTATGGCGGTTATATTCCAAGTGAGTCGGTAAAGGCTTATTAATAATAAAATGGAGTTTCTGTGTAGATACCTAACTGGTTCTACGCAGAAAGAAAACTGTGTTGTTAACGATTACAATGAGTGATTCTAAATAGTTTATGAAGAGACGCCTTTTTCGTTTCGTGTATCAGTATACATCGATTGTGATGTTTTATGAGAAATATTATGTTTTTAGCTAACAATATGTACAACCTATATTATGCTTTCAACGACATAAGAGTGCAGTAATTGCAATAATAATAAGTCTCTCTTTATGTTAAATATTTACTTTCCCGTGTAAATACGTAAAGTGCAAAAGAGAATTCCTAATCTCCCAATATATAACCGACATATTGACTGTCGACATTAAATCAAATTGACTTTTATAGGTTAAATGATTAACAATGCGCTTACGTAACCAGAACTCGATACTTCTTAAATATGTCCCTAGTATGGTATTTACTGAAGTTGTACATATAAGTCAATCGAGTGCATCGAAACACGTCATGGAATAATAAATGTATCCATTTTCTTAAATTAGGTCTTTCTAGAAAACAAGCAGTAATTTGAAACAAAGTCAATGTTAATTTATTTGGAATATTGGGCGCAGTTATAATAATAGGTAAATAGTGATATCAATAATATATTCAATGTCTAGTGAGAATGTACTAGTAAAGGCCACATAAATCAATCGTAGTGCTGATTAGAGAATTGTCTCGATGCTGATCGTCAATTGTTTTAAATGCTAATAGACTCCAATTTAGCTTTGACACTTAAATCATTCTATATTTAACACAGTCGTTGAGTAAATGTGTATAAATTTAGTAAAAGAGTAATTTAAGAGTAAGCTCTGCAGTGCAGTAGCACGGGACAAGACTGCATTGGATTAGGGTGACGTTGGTGTAATCCTATTCTCAGGCAATACGTTATTTTTGTAATTAAAGATTTAAATAAAATATCGAAGTAAATTCAATTTATCGGTTATAATTATTGCATTTGCATGTTTTGCTACCATTAATGTTGTATGCAATTGTGTTGCGTGATGATACATAATTGCTAACGCTACAACAAACAACATATTATAGCAAATATACATTAGCCATTGTACTAATTGTCTGACAATAAGTCGACATCTTCATAAATTCTCTTTCGCACTATAATTTCCACGTTTCTAGTTGGTATATGTTTAATGAATTCGTTGTAAGTATAACAATCAATATTGATACAATCTGCCACGTTCGCATCATACAATGAATTCATGGAAAAAAATCTATCATATCTATTGTCATTGTGTTACCATTGCGCGATGTCGAGACACACGATGTAACTAACCCATCTATATACCTACAACACACACAAAAAGGCAGAAACCTGAATGATTTATCGTCCATCACGATCGGCAGTTTCATTCCATTTGCGCAATTAAATATTCATGCATTGTATTATCCACGACGCTTGGAATTTTGTAACTACACACTGTATTACTACTCATTGTCAGACAAGAGCACCAACGCATTTATTATTCATAAAATTTTCTCAATTCCCGAAATATTGAGCAAACGCAGAGTATATTTATGATTTATTCTATTTCTGCACTCAAAAATTACTCATCCTATTGTTTTCCCCTATTTAATGTATTCTTCTGTCTATTTTTTTTAACGCAATATTGTTGACTTGTTTCAGGTATTTTATGGGGCATTTATGGCTGCTGAAGTGGCGTACTATACCTACATATACGCCAAAGTGGAAAACGATTATTATCAGGAAGTCAGTTCACACACGAGGGCTGCCATCCTGGCAGGAAGGTCAATGTCAGGTATACTTGGTCAAGTATTCGTGTCATGCCATGTGATGGACTACATGCAGTTGAATTATATATCACTTGGAGGTAATTAAACGTGTGCTTGTTTGTCACCTAGTTTCTGTAGTGTTGTTAAACTAAGAAAATTTCTTTTGATTGACGTGTAATTAACGGACTAAACATATAATTTATTCGTTGATAGTTAATTTCTTCAAGAAGGGGGTGCATTAGGAGAAATTATTGATTACACAATTAGCACCCAACGATTAATAAATCTTGTAACCCTCTTTTTGTAATCCTAAATAGAATACATAGTAAATGGTGTTGCATATATGTAGTATTCTTAAGTTCGAAAATTTAGTTAACTAAAATCTCTCTGTATTTTATAGCAATGGTTTTAGCAACAACTTGGGCCCTATTCCTCCCACCAGTAAAACGCACCATATATTTCCATCAGAATACAAATCAAACATTACAAAATCAAGCCAAATACAGTAACGCATTCTCATTGATGAAGTCACATCTCGTCGATTCCTACTCTAAGCGTTACGTAGTGAAATGGTCGATGTGGTGGTCGCTAACGACGGCTGGATTCATCCAAATCCAAACCTACATTCAACCTTTATACTCAGAAATACAGAAGGACTTAACCGAACCTATCAACTACAACGGGGCAATTGAAGCAGTCGCTACCATTCTCGGCTTCGGCGGTGCGCTCCTCGGCGGATACTTAAAAGTAGACTGGCGACAGAAAGGTGAACTTATACTGTCGATTTGTGCTATTAGTGCAGCTAGTATAGTACTTATTGCATCGCAAACAATTGACGTAAAGATAGCATACGCGTGTTATGTGGTATTCGTCGCTATCTACCAGTTAATTATAACTATCGCAAGCTCGGAAATAGCGAAAAATATTGTTGAAGACAGTTACGGACTTATTTTCGGAATTAACATGTTTCTAGCTCTAGCTTTACAGACATGTATCACAATTGCATTTGTTACCAAAGACGTTGGCTTAGCACTATCTTCTCGGAATCAATTCCTGACGTATGGTGTTTACCACATTTGCATTGCGGGTATCTTTATTATAATTGGTATGATCGGGTGGATCAAAAGTAACAAGGACATCAAGAAGACGTATACTTAATTAAATTTCTAGGATATGAGGTTTAAACTTTCAAAAGTAGAATACGTATTATGTACACTATAGTATTAATACTGTTAAATCTAATGTTTTTATAAAGCGCTATAGTTTTCAAACTAAATTAAAGTAAAGAAGTAAAGTATAAAGTGCATAGACTGATTTATAAAAATAATGTTGCATTAAGAATGTACTTGTCACCATACTTACTAGATTGTTACATGTTATCTCATTGTAGTCATACCATAGATTATTGTAATGAAGTGTTATATTTTCAAATATTGATCGTTGATCCATTAAGCACTGTAAAGTAAAGTAATTTTGAGTTATAATCAAATTAATATATTTGTTACAGCAGATTGCGTTTCTGCCTAAACTATTCTTAGCATGAATAGCAAGTAATAAACATGTGATAATGTGTACTTATACAATAAAGGTCCCAATGTTATTTGAAATAATTACAATATTTCTTTACACTTTAGATGAAAATTATAACATTGATTCATATCGCATTTCAGCACTCACTGCTTATTACAATAACCCAACAGAAGTTGCATTTTAAAACTGTCCTGAATTCATTAGTACGTTTCATTTACTCTCCTAAAAAATAACTTTTTCTGAAAAACTTGTTAACCTTTTATTAGATTCCGGTATCTTCTTATCTTATCTTATATTATATAGTGCCATCATTGTATGAACGGACCTATCATGGCTAACATGGCGCCGTTTTATACGGCGTTTATTGCATTATTATATTAGTTCACTTATTTTCCGAAGCTATTTATAATTTGGTGGAGCTGTAATTGTTGATTTATTGTGTGAGTGTGAGCGCGCCTTCCTCAATGCGGGAGTGCGTACATATATCGGCTTAATTAACTAAATAAATTAATTGAACTTACTGTTACTTTACGATAAGTTAAAATTCCACATAAGTTAAAGCTACAAAAAGCTACACAGAACACGCGGAAAAAGGTGCAATTTCTCAGTGAAGTGGGTTACTCTACATAATAGTTATCTGAAAATCTAGGAATGAAGAAATATCGCGAAAATGGTTCACGACATATTAGCAGCAAACTAGCGCTAGGTTTTATGTTGCAGCAAATTTAATTTATTCAGTTCCTTTGCAAATTTGGAATCACGTGCGCACTGCACGTCTGGGTGACCCCAAAAGTGTTGAGTAATGTTGAGTCGTTTCCAGGTTAAAAGTTTGGCTAAACATTATGTCTATTACATAAAATACATACACAAATACAGCAAAAAATACATACTTTTCTCTATAATTTACCCAACTTTTAGCCAAACTCCACATATTTTTTGTTAACATTGCCCTTTCGAAATACATATTCGAGCATTCCCGGACTTTCAGAATACATAGACATGATGCGAATATCTAATAACGCACTGAGCTGGTATAGGGCCAATTAGTCTGCGCGGAATGGAAAATTATATTTAGGGAGATAACAATTTGTAGAATTTTTACAAAAAAAAGTGCAGCTCAAAACGTCAAATGGTTTTTGCAAACTAAACTAATGTAAATTATGAGAGAATAAGAAGATGTACACATTAACAATTATAACATTTTCCCAAACTATTATATTTGCCATTTCTCTTTTACAAATAAAGTAAATCATTGAAACATCTGTCATGCTCTATTTAGAGGACAGCTGATCAGGTGATCAGTGAAAGTTGAGTAACAAAATGTAACGAAACTAAACGAAAACTAAGTTTCGGTACTACCCGAACATTACGACACTAGTGGTAATAACAACTTTTGTCTAGGGGTTGATCCTGAATGTCCTCTGAGTAAATGGAAATAAGAAACGCATGGTTCTTCAGTGAGATAATGTAATTGGTTTTGGAGTAAAAATCCTTATATCAAAATTCTCAGAAACAATCCCCGAACAATCTCTGAACTTTTGTTGGTCGAGTTTTTCGAGTTCGAAGATTATAAAAAACGAACGTGACCTTTGGTTTTATAGACCAATGCGTTAAAACCTGCGTCACAGTTGCTCGATACCCTCAGCTACGCTTCACCTCTCAGCAATAGTTTCTATTCCTTTATATGTTCACTTTGAATTCATTTGTCGGCAATTTCTCGGTTTTCCCGCGTAGAGGTAATTGTAATGCAACATTCTATCTTTATAATAACTTCACTACGAATAATGCTATATTATCTTAAATAGAAACAAGTCAGTATTAGAAATTACGATGACATACCTATTTCTTTGGTTGAACTTTTGGCAATGGTTTCTTTAAGATGCCAATGCGTCGTAGATACCTCACAATAAATGGAGTACATGTCAAAGTAATGGTTATCCTAATTGGACCTAGAGCCCTATGTAGCAGGTATGCAGCAGCAAAAGTTCCAGAAGATGATGTTAGCATTTGCACAACATGATCAGAAAAGCCTAATTTCTCCAGAACTGGTTTCAGGTCTAGGCCACTGCAAGAATTCCTTCAATTGATATTAATCCACAACAATAGTAATGTGATCAACTCTACCCAGCAATAGCCATGTAGCAAAGGCATAGTGATATAATTGATATTGTCATGTGAAAAGCAATAACAGTGGAACCATATTGCGCCATTGCTTGTTTTAACTTCTCCTTGTATGTGGTCGGAGGTGCTAGATGGGATGAAGCATTTTGCCCTGCATTATGTACCTTGTCTTCGTGATCATCTATTTTTGCATCCATTTTCGGTGTTGCATTGGAGTACTGTGCAAAGGGTATTAGTAAACAAATGCATTGTTTCTTGGAACTGATAAAGTACAGTTGTTTGTGATTTAAATATAAATTCGGTGATTTGCAGTATTCACAAACGTGAAGTTTAGAGGGCAAAGGTGATAAACTGCAAAATCCTGAGTGCTGTTTGATACAACCTGAATTATACAATATAATTAGTATTAACTGTTATTGTGAATAATTTTCTCATTCTGAATAAATACAAACCAGTCTGTGTTACAATTCTTAATTTGTGAATTAAATTAAAATAGCGCTTGGTCGACATAATGTTTTCGTTGTACACTGTTTTTTCCACAGTGTCAATAATATTTCATTTTATTTCGTTTTTTAAATTTTGAATTTCCAAAACTGAACTGGCCGTCCCATTCCAATAGTTCCAATAAATTAAGAAGGTTAGGATTTCAAAAGAAAATATAACTTCGGTGATTTGCAGCATTCATAAACCTGAAGTTTAGAGAGTAAGGGTGATAAACTGCAAACTGCTGAGTGCTATTCAGTAAAACGTGAATTATACGATGTAATTAGCATTTACTGTGATTAAGAATAATTTTATCATGATAAATATATACATACCAGTCTGTGGTCCAATTCATAATTTATGAACCAAATTCAAACAGCACTTGGTCGGCCACATTATGTACACTGTTTTTGCACAGGATCAACGATATTATTATTTTTCGTTTTTACATTTTTTATTACCAAAACTAAACTGACGATCGTACTGGTGGTACTGGTCCTTGCTCCAGTAGACTCAATAGGTTCAATAGGTTAGGAGAGTTAGGGTTTCAAAATTATTAGGGTTCTAACAATAAGCTAAACGATTATTGTCAAACCGATTATCTGACAGTCAAAGTTTCACATTTGTCTGGTTAGCAGTCTCGCCACTTGCACCCAGAGTGCAAACTGGGTGACCTTAGCGTCACTCTGCCCGTTCAGAAATGTAAGGAACAGTTTCGTCAACCAAATCAAGGCAATAAATAAATTTATTTCTGTGAGTATTTCTTGTCCAAAAAATGCGTCGTGTCATACAGCTCTAAATGACAAATGTTTACCTGTCATCGCGAATAACTATAGTTATTAACTAATAGCTATTAGGGTCACCGTGCCCACTACGCAGCCAACTGGCTACGTAGTGCGCGGAAAACCCTTAATTATCAAATAAAAGCAAGGTTATTAAATCCTAGCCTTGACTTAGCCTTGACGAAGTACGGGGTAAGGGGAAAACATTACGTCATTTGTTGGCTAGTATGCTAGATGCAGTAGTCCGTCCGCGTCCGGTTGGAGTGATTGACATTTTAGGGTTATTATTGTTATTACTGTGATGACGTAGAAGTGAGAGCACCTCTAAATAAAACAACCTTGAAATAAAAGTACATTAGGAAGCCTAAAATTATATTTGTCATAACATACAAACCTTGTTTTGAGTATAATAATAACACCGTGAGACTACCCAGTGTCAATTGATCTGTGCAGAATGAATAATTTAATTGAAAGAGTTAGGAATATGTAGAATTTTTACAAAAAGAGTGCATCTCAAAACCTAAGCTGGTTTTTGCAGAATAAATCGATGATTCATACGAAAGTCTTGCATTGAATCTTACGACAGTCAATTGAGAAGGTAATAAATTGTATTCTTTTACAATAAGAAACATGTGATCGACGCACTACCTGCCAGATAGGTGTTTGCACTTTTAATACGACCTATCAAATAAATCAACCCTCTCTATTCTTTTCTCGTGGGAGTGTCTAGATAAGTAGTGAAGAAACAAATTGTTGCGTTCCCTTTGCCTATGCAATTCCATATCCGTTGTTTTCATTTATTTATTCTGCAAAAACCAGCTGATGTTTTGAGCTGCGTAATTTGTCCCTTGCAGGAGGAGTACTGCAACCACCCCCGTTCAAGATAGAAGTAATAACAAAATGAAACAGATAGGCAAGTTGTCATATTATATCCGACAATGTTGCCATATATTAAAATGGCTCTGGCACTAGTAAAATCTTTAAACTTCGGCCACCCATAATTAAACCACACTTATTGCAAACAACCCTCGCTATGAAATGACGCTCATTTTGAATTTTTTTATTTATTAAACACACTAGTGAAGTACCAAGAAAAAAATAGACAACCCATCATTACTTAGTTTTATAGGATACATACTTTCATTTTGTATCAAAATTATTCATTAAACATTTCTAAGAGAACTGCAATTTTCAATATTTAATTAAACATAGTCTGGCCAAGAATTCTTCAGGCAACAGATTAAACAGATTGCTGCAAATCGATCGTAGTTCGTATCTCCTACTATATATCCAAGCTACATACCACATTAAAACCTATCCAAATCTGAAGAGAATGTCACACGTCTAGATACGAAAAGAATTACATAATTTTAGACAATCAATATCTCCAAAAAGAATTGTTAAAGCATATTGCTTCTGGATTTTTCATCCTTTTAATAACTAGAATAAATGTATCAAAAACCAACGAAATTACAAAAATAATTTGGTATTTGTTGATTTCATGTGGAATGACCTTTTAACTCTCACTGATGATCCAATTTCAATTATGTATTTACTTTATAAAACTTTGTTTTACTCTCTTTTAAACCTAAAGGACTAAGGAAGTCATAGTTTAGATAGAAACAATTAAATATCAAAAATTTAGACAACATACCTATTTCTTTCGTTCAACTTTTGGCAATGCTTTCTTTAAAATCCCAACGCGTCGTAAATACCTCACAATAAATGGAGTACAGGTCAAGGTGATGCTTAGCCTAACAGGAGCGAAAACCTTATGCACTAGGTAAGCAGCAGCAAATGTCCCAGATGATGATGCTAATTTGTTCACAACATTCTCAGACCAGCCCAATTTCTCCAGAACTGATGACAGGTCTAGTCCACTACAAGAACATTTTCAATTGAGATTAATGCACAACTATACTAATTTAATTAACTCTACCTGGCAACAGCCATGTAGCAAATGCATAGTGATATTAATGATATTGTAATGTGAAAAACAAGAACAGTAGAACCATATTGAGCCATGGCTTGTTTTAACTTTTCTCTGTATGTGGTTGGAGGTGCTGGCTGCGTTGCGGATGTAACATTTTCCGTTGCTTTGGGTACTTTTTCTTCATGATTATCTATTTTAGGATCCATTTTTGGTAGGGCTTTAGAGTATTGTGCAATGGGAATTAATAAACAAGTGCTTTGTTTCTTGGAAGTGATTGAGTACAGTTGTTTCTCATTTAAATATAAATTCGGTGATTTGCAGTGTTCGTAAACCTGAAGTTTAGAGGGCAAAGGTAATAAACTGCAAAATGCTGAGTGCTGTTTGATAAAACCTGAATTATACAATGTAATTAGTATGTATTGCTGTTGGGAAGAATTTTCGTATGCTGAATAAATACATACCAGTCTGTGTTACAATTCTTAATTTGTGAATTAAATTCACATAGCGCGTGGTTGACCACATTATGTTCACTGTTTTTATACAGAATCAACGATATTATTTTTCGTTTTTACATTTTTAATTATGATAAAAGCCGAACTAACTGATCAACACCACCAGTCCCAATTGGGTAGCTGCTCGAGGTGTCAGTCGAGTACGTTTTGGAGGGTAAACAAACAACGAACTGAACCTCAAAATATAGCGCAGTGCAAATGATCGGACTGATTATCCGAAGTAAGAAAACGACGTCAACGACGTCAATTATCCAACCCTTCAGAACATCAGATGTTTACAGCTACCTAATAGATAAGGAGGGTTTGGGTTGCAAAAATATTAGGGCTTCAAGCTGGGCGATTATTCATTCGATTACGCAGCATTATTAGGCACCTACAGCCAGCTGTCACTGTGGAGGGTCGGATAATTGAAGTTCCTGTAATATCAGATAATCAGAGTTCTACTCCAGCTGTTGCGGTACCCGTTCAACTTGTTTGTCCTGCAGCTGGACTGGCTTGAGTGCGAGCGCATTCAAGGTTTCCGTTTAGGGTGTTTAAGCTCGAACTTGCTCGACTTTCACGCCAACGGCGTGCAGTCGGAAGATGTAGTCGTGTGGGATAGCGCATGCCGCGATGGCTGTATTTGGTTTGGTGTTTGTCGGCTGTGTTGATTGCAGTCGTGGCGAAAATGATGGGACTTGTGCAACGCGACTAAACACCTTTTTTTCTTAAAAAAAAAGCACCCTTACAACAATTCGCAGATTGTGAAAAATGAACCACAACATATTCGATTAATAAATTAGCAACCCCATTTTCTTGTATCCCTGAAATATATGCAGAGAAAATATGGTTGCATATACATTATGATTTAGTCGCATCTCGAAAATATCTAAAAGCCAATGGTGAAAATGGCAAAAATTATAGTATATCTGAGTTGATATTAAGGGCTTTTAGACGCGAACGATTTTTCCAGCACGGATGCTCGAAATAGACAAAGATTTGAAAGACTATCTATCAAATCAGTAGAATCAGTAATGTGTACGCCGTGTAGGCTCTTCAGCATCTTAAATTTAGATTAAAATTTCCAAATTATTTTCCGTAAAATTCAATAGTTGGCGCTACCAGTGGCGTTTGTTTAGGTTCGGCAACCTGTGAAACGAATCATCAAATCTGACGTGGACCTGCTGGGCGAACGTCGCGAACACACAGAACGAACGTATCGATAGTTTTCCCATTAGTTAGTTTAGCGATCATGTGAAGGTTTTGCACGTTCAGTGAAAGTGAATTAAGCCCCAGCAAAGCATCATGTCGCTTCCCGGCAATGGAATCTTCGTCGTCAAGGGCGAGATCTCGATTATGCTTACGGCAATGCGACGGGGCAATCGATGGTCGTCGCACCACCAAGACGATGATCAAGATCCACTTATCAAGGCGTTTCAGGAACTGAAGGATCTGCTTAACACATTTGAGGATCTGCGCCTCATCGACCCGGTAGACTACCTCGCTCCATTCCTGAAAGTGATTCGTTCGGAAGACACAACTGGACCCATTACCAGCCTGGCACTTTCTGCTGTCAACAAGTTCTTATCCTATGGCCTAATTGGTAAATAATTGCAATATCACTATGGTTCTCCCAACATCTCTGTTTTTGTGCAGATCCTACACATTCGTCAGTGCCAATGACTGTCCATAACATTGCTGATGCTGTCACACATGCTCGATTTGTGGGAACTGATCAGTCTTCAGATGGAGTTGTACTCATGAAGATTCTACAGGTGCTGAAGACACTCACTCTTTCTCCCGAAGGAGCTGCTCTTACTAATGAGAGTTTGTGTGATATTATGTTGTCATGCTTCAGAATATGTTTTGAAACTAGATTGAATGGTAAGTTTTTCTTGTTTAATTTGTTTTATTGAATACATTTGAATCAATGAATTTTGCTTACTTATTCATGATAATGAAATAATATTACAGAATTATTACGAAGGACAGCAGAATATTACTTGAAAGATATGATTCAGTTGGTGTTCATGCGCCTGCCACAATTTCCTGAAGTGTTCACCGGAAACTTCAAACTCCTCAAAATGCGTCCTGGCAGTATGGAGCAAACTAGGATGAGGAAACGTAGCAAAGGTTCAAATAAAGCGAAAAGTAAAGCAGCTGATAAGCTAGGTACAAACATTTTTCACATAACATGAACAACACATCCAACAACTTTTTGGTTTTTAGATAATGAAGGATCAAATATTATTAAGCCAGTTAGTGTCACGCATTCTCCTGATAATATTGTCGATATGCAAGGGTCCATATCCCAAGCTAGCCCTCAAGAACAATGCGCATTGTTAGAGTCATCATCTTCAGACCTTCCATCCTCTCAAATCGCGGATGAAAATCAATCTACAAGTGACGAGGCACAAACTATAACTACCTTGGACACGCAGTCTCCTGATGAACAATCAAAAAAGGACGACTTTTCATCTATCGAACCTATAGAAACAATTGAAACCTCAGAAGTCCAAGAAATAAAACCGGAGGTAGGCTCAACTATGAATGAGACGGATAAAGATAAAGAGAAGGAGAAGGAAAAAGAGGAATACGTCAACCAGCGTGGAATAACATTCACTCCTCAGCATCCGGATGATAAGGTTCTCATTCCTTACGGCCTTGCATGTGTTTATGAATTGTTCCGCTTTTTGATCACCTTATGCAACCCACACGACAAGCAGAACACGGATGTGATGATCCATTTAGGACTGACATTACTAACTACTGCGTTTGAGGTTGGTGCTGATAGTATAAGGAAGTATTCCTCGTTATTAGGTCTAGTCAAAGACGAGCTTTGTCGGAATCTCTTCTCACTGCTAAGCAGCGACCGGTTGTCCGTGTTTGCTGCCGACTTGCAAGTATCTTTCTTGATGTTCGAGGCGCTGCGTACCCACCTGAAGTTTCAACTCGAGCATTATCTCACCAAACTTGTAGATATCATTGTTAGCGACTCGCCGAAGGTGACCTACGAACACAAGGAGATTGCTTTGGATAATATTCTCCAACTTTGGCGTATTCCCGGTTTTACCACCGAGCTGTACCTCAACTACGATTGTGATATGTACTGCTCCAACTTGTATGAAGATCTTACAAAACTTTTAGCCAAGAACGCGTATCCAATTACTCAGGGTGTATATCACACGCATTTGTTGTCCTTGGATGCACTACTCACAGTGGTGGACGCCATTGCAAGACAGTGTGAAGAGAAAAACAACTTCAAACCAGTAGATCAATCGCAGATTGATGTGCAAATGGATGGTAAATTGACAGAAAATAAAACAAATAACGATTTTCCAGAAAATCTAGACATTGGTAGTTTTATTGGGAAGGATAGCCAAAGCAGGCTCAAAGTTAGTGAGAATATTCCAACGAGGGATGATCTGCTTGCAGTGAAAAATATCAAGAAGTGGTTGCCGACTGGTACGGAGTACTTCAATCATAAACCAAAGAAAGGCATACAGTTCTTGCAGGAACACGGTGTTTTGAAAGAAGAACTAGATCCGCATGAAGTGTGCGTGTTTCTAAGAGAGAATCCAAGCTTAGACAAGAAAATGATTGGAGAGTATATTAGTGGCCGTAGTAACTCGGTAATTCTACAAGCATTTGTCAAAATGTTTGATTTTACTGATACACGTATTGATGAGGCTTTGAGACTGTATTTGGAGACCTTCCGGTTGCCGGGGGAAGCTCCATTGATTTCTTTGCTCATGGAACATTTCGCCGAACACTGGCATAAATGCAATGGGGAGCCATTTGCAAATGCAGATGCGGCATTTACCTTGGCGTATGCAGTGATTATGCTGAATGTTGATCAACATAACCACAACGTGAAGCGGCAGAATAATCCCATGACGAATGAGGATTTTAAGAAAAATCTGAAGAAAGTTAACGGTGGGAATGATTTTGATCAGGATATGTTGGATGAAATTTATTCCGCAATAAGGTGAGTGGTGGCTATTACTTAATTATACTTCGTTTGTTAAATTAGATCCAAATATTAATATTACCCATTTAATACCACAGTTCCTACAATTTACCCAAAGCTACAAATTAGTAAATCGTAGCATTAAAAGTATAATGAATCAATTTTGAACCCGCTTTCTTAATTATGTAATTCTTTTGATTTAATATGCAAAAATACATTTAAAAAAATATTAGATTAAAAAATCGAAAAACAACGTTTTTGTGTGTGTATTGGATTTTTTGTAACAATTTTTTTTCGATATATCCCGTTTCATATTACATACCTCAAAATACATACTGATTGTTAATGAATTTACAGGGTGAGCCAGAACTAGACCAATAAATTTTCAGAGGTTGTTCGGGGATTTTTTTCTGAGCATTTTGTCATGAGTAACCTATGGGTTCTCTGCACTCGTTACGGAGTTATTGGACTTCGTTGTTGTGTAATTATGCTAATAACAACTTTTATCGAACCAGAACTTTAGCCACAAATTTTCAGAAGTTAATCAGGGATATTCCTTCAGTATTTTGATATAAGTGACGTATGGTCTCCAGTGACTCCTTGCTGAGTTATTCCATTTTCTTTATGTGTAGAATTATTCTTAAAAGAATTTCAATGAACAAGATGATGGAATCAGAATTCCACCATCAATATTTCCGGGGTTGATCCTGAATGTTCTCTGAGTAAATTGGGATGGTCTGCGGCGGCTCGTTACCGAGATATTATAATTTGTTGTTTATAATTGCGCATAAACCAACAAAATCAGTATGCTCAGAAATAATCCCTGAACAACCTCTGAAAGTTTGTTGGTGGAGTTGTGACTCACCATGAATATGTATGTAAGGATTGGCTTATGGGAATAATTTATTATTGTTAACAATAGGCTTATTTCGAAACTTAAATAAATTTTGTTTTTCAAATGAGTAGTAAGAGTGGAAAATTACATAGCTCTAATAAATAAAGAATACTGCACAGAAATAAGTGACGTATTAATTTTTAAAATTATTGCAAGCTAACATTATATTTTTATTTTAGGACTGATGAAATTGTAATGCCAGCAGAGCAAACCGGAATCGTCCGTGAAAACTACCTTTGGAAGGTGTTATTACGTCGAGGCGCATCCAAGGATGGCACTTACGTTCACGTGGCTAGCGGTGCATACGACGAAGATCTGTTTTCTCTTATCTGGGGTCCAACCGTAGCTGCGCTTTCGTTCGTCTTCGACAAATCCGATGAGCCTGCCGTATACAAACACGCGCTATGGGGCTTCAACCGCTGCGCTTTCATCAGTTCTCATTTTTCTATGACAGCTAACCTGGACATGTTGATGGCCACACTCGGCAAGTATACTACCCTCAATGGCCAGCCGAAGAACAATGCACTTACGGTACAGTTCGGCGCGAATGCAAAAGCACAACTCGCGTTGAAATCGGTCTTCGAGCTAGCCCACCAGCAAGGGGGGAATATCCGAGAAGGATGGAAAAATCTATTCGATCTTATTCTCACACTGTATACCCAGAGTGTTCTTCCAAAATGCTATACCGAAGCTGAAGACTTTATTGACAAGAGCGGACGGGTTGTATTGGTGTACGAAAGCGTGCAACTTCAAAAACAGGATACCGGGCTCTTCAGCAGTTTATATTCGTACATGGTATCTTCGGAAAACATCAACAAGAACCCTAATCAAGAGGAGCAGGAGTTAATCAAACGCGCCAAAGAGTGCATTACGGAATGTGGCCTTGAACAGATCATATCGGAATCAAAATTTTTGCATGAAGGTTCTCTGCTTGAATTAATCAAGGCGCTGATTGAGTTGTCTCGAGGTCCAGACGTAGAGAAATCATTAGGATATAGCTACAATGAGAACGTCGCTGTGTTTTTCTTAGAGCTATTAGTGAAAGTAGTACTACACAATCGAGATCGCGTGATGACGATTTGGGACATGGTCCGTGTCCATCTGTACACGTTGGTGATGAATGCGTCGCACTGTGATTATCAATTTCTTCTTGAACGATCGGTGATTGGTTTGCTGAGACTTGCAATACGACTGATGCGCAATGAGGAGATGAGCGCAGTGGTCCTACAATCCCTTCGAATGCTTCTCATTCTTAAGAGCACCACATTGTATAGAATATCCCGACAAATTTCATTTGGGTTATACGAGTTGCTGAAGACGAGCGCGCAGAATATTCACACTAGTACAGATTGGTCTATTATCTTTACTCTTCTAGAATGTGTCGGTGCAGGAGCTCAACCCCCAAAACCGATTGTTGATGAAAGTCAAGCTGATAAAGGTTCGAGCGTAAAATCAGATGGTGATGCTGTAGTTAGCAGCGAAGAGGAAACTCATATAGCGACCGATCGTGGATATCAATCTGATTCCGATATTACGAAATCTCCGGTTCATAGTAATCGTCCACAGAGTCCATTGATTATCCCCGTCAGTCCAATCGGTTCACCTCAGAATAATTCAGGTGGATGGATTTTGGTAAGTACATACTGCCTTTGTTAACGATAATAGTAATCCATGTGTTCGGATTGCAGGTTGGCAATGAAGGGGAAATACAGCCAGTGGTGGGTCGTACGCCTCCTGTTCATCAATACAGTTTGTCATTGGATAGACCTCTAGGTCCACATGATCCATACGGTTTAGTGAAATGTTGCGAGAGCCTAGCGTTCTTAGTTCGAGATGTTGCACATATCACGCCGTATAACTTCGATAATTGTGTGCACTGCATTCGTACTTTTGTTGAAGCAAGTTTACACGCAAGTGAGTAGTATTGCTATTTTTTCTGAAGTAGATATATGATTTTGGAGAATGGTATTGGCATATTGTCTACTACTTCTGATCAGATCGAGGTTAGCGAGTGCAAGGTAAAGGTAAACAGTGGAAAAACAATTTCGAGTCCCAGTTATCGCATATCTTTATATGAGTAATTTGAACTTAATTAATATGGAAGAATGAAATTTCATTAATAAGAATGTTAAATTGTACATCCAAAACTTCTTTCTATCTTAAATAATAGCACTGTGGGCGACTGACAAAGTCGCTCAGTTGATTTTACTACAGAAAAATTCGAACTTTGTTGCTTTATTTTTTGCAGTCAAGACATATTCCAGTTAAGACGTTCATTTTTCTGCAAAAAATTGTTAATGTTTTGTAATTTCTGCATGTAAAATGTAATATCATTCGAAAGTTGACGTGATCAGCGAATCATTGGGTGGAGTTACTTAAAGCGAAAAAAGCCAAAATTTCGTTCGAAAAGACGGCCGAAGTGCCTATTATAACTGAGGAAATTACTGTGATGATGAGCGCACTCTAATTTCTTACATTCTTTGATATGATTTAATTGTGATCATAATTTTTGAGACAAAATAACTTATGTATATGACTTTTTTGTCAAGAAAGAAGCGTATTTTATTTGAAAGTATCTTGCCTATACGGTGTTTTTAATTTTTCAATATTTCGTATTTCTTCGTTGATAGCGGAGGTATAGTACAAATACGTTCAGGTTATGTTTTTGTTTTCCATCTGTTTTAACTTGCTTTTCATACGTACATATATTATTAATTTACTTTAAAGACCTCCTTTTCCAATGTGAAAACTACTCATTTATTGAAAAATATTATTATTTCGTATATTTATTGTAATACTCTCACATAGTCTTGCCTTATAAATTATGAATAAGTAGGAATCAGAATCCGATTTAAAAATATTTTATTAATAAACGCCGAGCGCGATTTATTCTCGCGATATTTATATTTAGTCTTGCTTGGTGCGAGCGGCGA
>JAODVP010167762.1:0-12104 GCA_025400035.1 Tetradonia laticeps
TTTTTATCCCGTAATCCCGAACTTCATTCCCGGGATTTTCGGCATTGATCATTTACACATTTCCTTATGCTAGTACGTTTTATAACTACTACTAGTGCCTATTCTTATTGCAGAGAATGTTAGAAAATGTCGTCATAAACATTTGTTTTTAGAAGAACGTCTTCAATTATCTCTCTTCATCATACTTAAATTTCAGTATATGTACAAGAAAATCAAAAATGTTTTTTGAATAGTCTAATCCAGATTACCGGGATTGACATTTTCGGTCGAGATTGACACCCCTAGTTTCAATTGAACTCAGTCTCCCCTTATATAATATCCACGCTTAAAACAAAGACCTAATAAATATTTCTCAAAGTACTGTTCACCTTCCGCGAATTTTAGTATAATTTAGTATATTATTGAAATACCTAAAATGACAAATAGGTACTAAACTTAATGCCAAACTTAACATATGGTATGCGTAGATAAATAGTTGAATATGAGTCAGAATAATACAAATTTAAAGAAAATGTGCAACAAATGATTCATTTTCACAGTAAGCATATATATGATAAAAATGATAGGTAAGTAACTACTACCGCAGTTTAACATCATGCTGAATAATTTCAGTAAACTACTTTCCTTAATTGATTACTTGCAAACAGTCATCTATAGATAAGACAGTGTTGTGAGTTGATATCAAAAATTACAAGGATACGTATAGTTTAAACATTGTGTGCATTACAATCGCTGTCTATGAATCAGTTATGATAACATAACAATGTATAAAATCGATTGATGCGCCATGAAATTATGTATAATCATTTTCAACTGTAGCGCATATGCATTTTCAAATAAATTCGAAATCGCGCGTGCGCAGCAAGTTGAATTGTTGCGTTCCTATAAAACTTTATTTAATAAAGCTGCCTAATTCAGTGTAACTTCAGCGTCATCTAAGTGCAAGTCATCAAAATGTCATCAAACAAATGACGCTCGCTAAATGAATCCTTCGTCGTAAATAATGAACTACAGTTTAGAAACTACTGTAGTCTTCAAGCACGTGTGTTGGTTTCAACGGAGGATAAGTATCTCTCCTGTACAATTTGTTACCATGCAACAATCGACACAAAACATAAAATATCATAGCCACGAAGTGGTTTAATCACAAGTCACAATTGAAAAAAAATGGAAACTGGAACGATGCGAGACGCTCACATCCTGGTGCATCCGTTATACCATAAGCAGACGAGAAAAGAGTATTTAAACATTAACTACAATGGCAACAGCTTTTTACTAACAATAAACAATATGTAGTTCTATTTGAGGCAATGGCAGCAACATCTACTTCTCGCCACAACAACATTTTCAAGCATTACACACTAAACTCAACTTCAATTCATTAAGCATGAAATGTCAACAATTGAAATGTTTTTTGAAACTATGTACGAATGTTCAATAATCACATAATCACCGCTTATATATGCGTGCTTTGATAAATTTTTATACACAATACGTTGATGATAATTTCCTTCGAGTAATTGAAACAGTGAATGTTTATACTGAATTGTCTTGCATAATAGCAATTGTCATTTGTGATAATATCGTGTGCAAAGTTGCGGTGTATGATTCGTGTTGTTTGCATTGTTCTGCTGTGACATGGGCTGTGACTCTAGCAGCCGATGTTTTCTTTTCATGAATGGCGTGTAACTCTGCGCTCATCACACACACCCGTGCAAACGGTACTTAGTACTTACGACAGAGCAATCTCATCTTCATCTTGTTATTGCTCGACGCGTGCGCGGTAATCTCCCGCTGGGTGCATTGCTACAGGCGATATTATTTTCACGACCAGAACGAAAGAGAAACAAGCACTGGATTACATTACATTTGATACTTCAGTTTGGTATAATGGCCTACACTTAACCTTTGATGACAGAGTGTAATAACCGGATTTATTTAATAAGGAGAAACAAATTTAGAACAGAAATATTCTTCTCACACAATACGGAAACAAAGTTTTCAGAAGTTTACAATTTGAATTTGCATGGTAATCACGACTAACAGTTCAGTGTCTACAGTAGTAGAAAAGGCTCAATCCATACTACATGTTTGTCTACCTACTAATTTTATGGTCTCACTTGAGTGGTTCGTATTATGACGAGATTCCTATGAAAATATTCTGTCCCGGTTACTATGACATTTTCTAAACACATTTCTAAGCACATGGTATGCTTGCATATTCGAAAAATATGTCTTTCAGTAACACTCAGTGCATGACATGATTCAAGAATATGTCTTAACTTTAACCTATGCAAACAATTGCATAATTCGTTTCGTTCTCTGTCACACAAGCTCAATTAGAGCGGAGGCGATGCTCGAAATCGGCCAACCGTGTATAATCGAACGGAATCCAACAGATTGAACTAGTGATACCTTCTTAATTCCTAAATATACAGTGGTATCTTGATAAATCGATCAGGAAGTGACTGACTGGGAATGTTACTAATTACATTGTGAGGGCTTACTGGGTTTACTTACCAATAGTGGGGCGGGTATGTCGTTTTTGCAGACTTCCTCGAGAGGCACGCCGAATTTGACTTTGTCGAGGCGGCGCGGGTACGGCCCTGATGGGTGGCCGCACGACGTGACCACATTGCCGAACGTGGCGGCGCGCCGATGCATCCTCGCCGCCCAACTGCTCATCGTCGTCGTTCGATGTCCGATGCGCGACGCGCTCACCGGAGCATGGCCCGGTCGAAAACGCACGCGCGAATCAACAACAATCGCCAATGTTTCAATTACCACAATAACCGAACAAACAATTAAAATGTAATATTATAAAAACTGTTACAAAGAAATAAATAAATTTATGTCGGTAATATGTATTAGTATATTTGTAAAAACTGTTTGTGTTTGCTTATGTGTGTTTCCAGATCAACAAGTTGTAACTTGTGTGATCGTCCGTTGTTTACTTCACACCGATTGCTACCGAAATTTACACGATTTTGAGGTTACGTTTGGTTCAACTGTTTATACTTCTAATTAATTGGTTAATAAGAGTAAGTGGACGCTGGTTGTTCGTTCGAGGGTTTTGTTTATCGCCTTATTTATGTAAAATAATTACCACACCTCCGTTGTCGCGTGCGCGGTGCACAGAAATATCGATCGCTGCACCGAACAACCGGCTGTCTCGGCCCGACTGACTGAAGTTGGCGGAGCGGGCGAAGCAACGGCCGGCGAGCAGCTGGTCGTCGGCGGGGGAGCGGCAGCGCCTAGGTTCGACACTCTGCCCGCGAACTAGACCACTGGGCTAGACGCGCGGGCACGAACTCGACGCCGAGGTGTCGATGGCGCGATGATTCAATGGATTTAATGCTCAATGATACTGTTGACAGACTGACACCCACGCGTGGAACTGAGTTTCTTAAATTTTAATTTATGTTTAATTTAAGTTTAGCACTACTTACATAAAAACATTTTAAATACCATATATTTTGTAGTGAATTCTTGTCCTGCACTTTTATGATATTTCAGTTGTTTCAACATTGGTGTGTTAACACTTTATTCTATTTGTTTTCAGCATAAATATTCATGAAGGGTTGATGGAAATTTATAAGTTTTCAATGCTTGGCGCCCGTTTTGCACACGTAACTTGGTGTTCTTTGGTTAAGTTCAGGTACTTCAGGTCGATTACCCGCTGGCTCAATGAATGAAACGTTGGAATTTTGGGACAAATGCCCAACGATCGTGCTACGTTCGGTTGAGCGATGGCTGAGGCAGCAGGTATTGGCACTGGGTAAACTTTTATGATGCACTCAATTTCACCTAGTTCTCATTTTCACTTTGCTTCACTGTTAATTCACGCCCGAGTGAAGTTGGTAATGTAAAGACGGTGAGAAACATTGAATTAACTAATAATATGACCGACATGCTTTTACGACTAGTATCTTCGTTGCAGTGTTCGTGTCCATCTCGTATTGGCGTTAGCCGAGATACCTTGCTGAGTATACGGTGACACCAGTTTACAATTGTAGGAAAATTTATCTGGATCTATATTAATGCATCTGATACGAGTTGATACGAATTTTCAATGACATCCTAAAAGAGTGTCAAAATTGTCAAAGTTATGCAATTCAAATCTATAGTTAAAAGAATAACATTGTTTGTAAATTAATAAAATACCTATTTCGATTGATTTTTTATTTTATTAATAAAATTGTAGCTTTTTTTATCTTTAATTGTTTAACACTTTAAATAATAAGTTTTATAATATCATTTTTTCACTTTTAACATAGGCAACTTACAGTGCATTGGCAAAATTCAATATGTAATTTAAAAAATTATTTTCATGTAAATTTTATTAATATTGTGTTACCTACTATAGTAAATTTAATTATTTGTCTTATGGTATATTTAATTATGTTTATACAATTACAGGAAAATTATATGTCCAGATTTGAATATTTAATTTCTAACGTAGATAACTTTCAATGCAAGCACAGAAAACATAAATTTAATTTTAGATTATTATTTTATATTTTAACAATATTGGTTCAATCCCATCGGAGAAATCAAATCTACTCGAGCTATTATTAGGCTTGTTTACTAATTAGATTTCTTTTGTTTACTAAATAATTTTCCGCCCTATGCCATCTGGTCGCCTGCGATTGGTGCACCCGAGTTGACGACTTTCCAGTGTCGATTGTCATTCCCATTGGACATTTGTTCGACATTACAGATATCACTAGGCAGGCACCGCATTTAAAGTAACTAAAGGAACTAAAGTGAGTGGAAGTCGTGCTCCTGATAAGGTGTTCCGTGGAACCCGGTGTAGATTTACTGCTACCCCTTATCACTGGATCTTCATCAGGTAACATTAACTTCATTACATTGCTTGTGAAAATTCACACTTTTCTTGAAAACCGCAACGTCAGCGTTGATAGTTTTTTAGTCGGGTACGCTGACCGATTAGCATGCGAGGTTAACTCTCATTCCGGAAGACATTTAAATTAAATCTAATTAAGGGAATACTTATAAAGTAATATACGTGTCCTATATGTGTTCACTCCTTAGGTGAATAACTTGTTGTCTACTGCTAAGAACGTATTTAACCGTGAAACGAGACATCAGTTTTTATTGCGTGGAATAAGGCACTAGGAAATTTAATTTTACCTAACCTATCATAACTAAGGGAATAGATATTCAAAATTGCTGTAGTAGAAAGTAAAGGTTGTATGTAAAAGTAGAGTAAGGTAACTTTATGGTGTTGACTTTGTAAATAAAATTATGATAAGATAATGTCCATAACATAAGTATTTGTAAAGTATTCCTTAGGACAAGTAACCAAGCATTATTTCTTTTCAGGAGGCATATGAAGTAACCACCAGCATGAGGTTCCAAATTTTGTTATTTATAGCAGTGGCTTTCTCAACACCAATTTTAGCTGATAACATAGATGAATTTGTAAGTTTACTATTGATTAACCTTAACCGATAACATTCAAACTATATACCTACATATTCAGGAAACAGAATCAGAAGAACTGCAATTAGATGATCAACCTCTAGAAGAAGCTGTAATAAATGATGACTTTCCCTACACATCACCAGTGCCATCAAATCCTTCAGCAGTATATCTAGCGGAGCACTTCGATGATGACGTGCAATTTCACAAGTTATGGGTAAAATCTCAGGCCAAAAAGGAAGGTATTTCAGAAGATATTGCTAAATATGACGGGGAATGGGCGCTGGAAGCTCCAGCGCGCGATGGCCTACAGAATGACAAGGGATTAGTCCTGAAATCAAAGGCTAAACACGCTGCCATTTCTTCACGCCTATCAAAACCATTCGTGTTTGCCACCAAACCCCTGATTATACAGTATGAGGTGACTTTCCAGCAAGGCCAAGAGTGCGGTGGGGCTTATTTGAAATTGCTCAGTGAAGGGATTGACACTAAAAATCTCGTCCAGTTCCATGATAAAACACCTTACACTATTATGTTTGGTCCGGATAAATGTGGAACTGACCATAAGCTCCACTTCATTTTCAGACACAAAAACCCTAGGAACGGTACAATTGAAGAAAAGCATTGCAAGAAGCCTAAAGAAAGATATGATGAGTTGTTTACTGATAAAATCCCACATTTGTTTACGTTGATCGTCAATCCTGACAACAGTTACGAGGTGCAGATTGATAAGAAGGTCTTCAACGAGGGGAGTTTATTGGAGGATTTCACTCCAGCTGTGAATCCCCCGGCAGAAGTCGAGGATCCTAGTGACAAGAAACCGGAGGATTGGGATGAAAGGGAGAAAATTCCGGATCCAGAGGCAAAGAAACCAGAAGATTGGGATGAAGATGCGCCGGCGCAGATTATTGACGAAAATGCTTCAATGCCTGATGGATGGTTGGAGAGTGAAACACAGACTATTCCGGATCTTACTGCCGTGAAGCCTGCGGATTGGGATAATGATATTGATGGGGAATGGGAGCCTCCTCTTGTGGAGAATCCTGCATGTGCTAATGCGGTTGGGTGCGGGAAGTGGGAGCCACCATTGATTAACAATCCGGAGTACAAGGGAAAATGGAAGGCACCGTTGATTGATAATCCTAATTATAAAGGCAAATGGAGGCCTAAGATGATTCCTAACCCCGACTTCTATGAGGATAAGCAACCGTTTAAGATGCATACTATTGTAAGTCTTTGGTCTCAGTATATATCGATAGGGTATGCAGGTGTGTAAACGTAAGTTTCTCTTGATTACAGAGCGCTGTTGGCTTTGAACTATGGAGCATGTCTGAGAATCTCTTATTTGATAATGTCATTGTTACTGACAACTTGGAGGCCGCACAGGAATGGGCAGTTGAGACTTATGACAAGAAAAGGGCCAAGATTACTAAAGCAGCTGTAAGTATTACGTTCTAGATTTATCATTCTTGAGTTTCTAATTAGTGCAAGATTCGAGCAAGATTATTTATAATCTGCCCTTAATTCGTTTGAAATAAAAGAAAATTCATTGTTAAGGCTTCACTGTGGGGTCGAATGATGAAGTCAATGAACTACAGACCCAAGGCTTGGGCAATATACTTCGTATACTGCCTGATTCCAATCTCAATCTACATCTCATACTTGGTGTACTGTTTTAAAGAAGTATGTTACTTACTAATTATAATGCTTGTATTTGCTAGGAAAGCGTCTTTGAGAGACTGGCAACGTTGACCAACGACTACCCTGCGTTGTGGGCTGTGTACATTGTAGTGCTAGGCATTCCAGTAGTGTTTATTTTGTACTTGTGCTGTAGACCGAGCTCTTCTTCTAGTCAGGTAAACCTACTACATATAAACAAACATTCTATACCGTTTAACGGAATAACATACAATCACAAGCCCGAAAGGCTAAGAGGATATGACTGTATAATAATATATAATCTTATTGCATGATTATCTTAGGACCAGGACGAGCAAAAACGAGCTGCAGTAGCTAAAAAGACTGATGAGGTGACAGCGGATGACGCCCAGTTGCGAGGAAACGCACGTGAAGAAGGCGACGGTGATGCCGATGCTGATCAAGATGCTAATGGTGATCAAGACGACGAGAAAGAAAAGTACTCTGGGGACGACGACGATGATGATGAAGACGATGCTGAGGTGGAAGACGAGGACGCAAAATACAAAGAGGTTGGAATATTTCTATTTCTAACATTATTAGGAACACATACATTTGACTATAACATTAGACACACATATAAGTACAAATTATATAGTAGTCATCAAGTTGCCAGTCACAATCCTCTATCTCCGATCTTTGTTTGCAGGTTCCCAAGAAAGAGGACCCAGTACGAAAGCGAAAAGTCCGCAAGGAATAAACTGTTTCACCTCAACAGCGCGTGCTAGTGTAATTAATAAGCGGTTGTTTGTTTGTAATTGTAAGAGTCATTGTAAGCCAGAGCAGCAATAGTTTAGTTTCAGTCGGTAACGCAATATGCTTTTACGCCCCAATCTCACCACATTTAGCGAATATTAATCAATACAGATCAGCAACACATCATAGTTAAGCCATTACATTGTTATCTATTGTTTATATGTGTGTGCGTGTTCTTGCACGATAGCGACCAATCAACGAGTATTTCTATATTTAAATAAGTTGTATATTGACCCGGCGTGTTTGTAAATAGTCGATTTCGCCACGCGTAAATACCGCTACAATGTTACAACCACGCCGTTCGAGTGCGATGAAAAATATCATTTAGCGTGCATGTGTGCATGGTCTACACTTTTACATATTTAGTGAAAGATTACTGAAGAGTTCTGCGATTTGTACGATTACAAATTACACGCAAGTAGCTCATTTGTGCTGCAGTGAACGTTACTACTTTTGTTTCGAAAACAAAGTTTTAAATAAATACGTCCCTTGTAACACAAGCATCATGTAAATTCTTTATAAATTTTCCGATGATTTATAACTATTACCTGCTTGTCGTTTCTGTTTTTCGCGTGTGTCATCCTTGACTGGAATCGGAATGGTAAATTGCATCGTATTCGAAATGGTGCGACTTGCGGGGTTGCGTCTGGAGGTATGCTGGTAGTAACGCAGTGATAGGAATTTTTGTTTGACTTCTGTTCGGACTTCGCCGTTTAGGAGACAGTAAATTAATGCCATGAATAATCCCTGTTAATTTGTAAGAAGCGAATGGTTACGTTAAAATATATAATAGCAATCAACGCTAAAAAAGTCTAGACGTTATAAATGGGTCAAAAAGATACCACCGTTGGTTTTCTAGTTATTTTCCATACAATATCTTGTTTAGTCCGTCACCTAGCAATCACGTTAATGGCATAGTTGTTTACTTACTTGAAACGCGCTGAAGATCTGATCGTAGCAAATCCAAATCAACTCTACAATCGTTTCTTTGTAATAGGAAACAACCCCGAGGCAGATGACGGAAAGCGCATAGGGTACGGCATAGATCAACATAAGCGTCAGCGTGGAACGCAGAAGGCGTCTGCAAATCAATGTCGGGATCAAGTTTAACGAGTGTACCGGGGCGCGTTTCGTATTACCGATATTTTATTTTGTTATGTTGGACGTACATCGACTTGATTTTGATGCACAGTATGCGTGTGATGGAAAGGAACAGACTGAAATTGATCTGCAAAGACATCAATCATAGCGACGGCCATCTTGTCGCAAACTTCGTACTATATTTTAAGTGATAACTTACTAAAACCGATAAATCCAATGGAAACTGCGTCAACCATGAAATGTATTGATTGTTGGAGGTAGTCCAGCACATTTTGTCATCATACAAAATGCGTAAGATCGCCCAGGTTGGTATAAAACAAAGTGGGATACCTGATACCATTTATAAAATGTATATTTGACCTTCGTTAAGGGAATGGTTAGTTACTTACCCCAACCACATAAATAGTAAATTCTTACGCTGCTTCTCTCAGAGAATAGGTTAAGAAACATTAAATTGTGCAAATAAATGCCTTCCATCAATATAAACATGAAGTTTGCTTGCGTGAAGTAGAACCAAATACTGGTTACTGCCTTACAGACCCAATTCTGTAATTTCAAGTGTCAATTTCGCATGCGTACATTGAAATTCTTACTAATTACAAAATGTTCGGTGATGTAATGTACATCTCCATCGGAATTAGTAACTAAATCTGATTTTAGTCCAAGTCCACTGTGCAAAAGTTCACCTTTTAGGAGGAAAGCAGTAGCACGCAAGATAAATGACATAAACAAGTGAATGTGCAGAATATTGCGCGCACAATGCAACTTCCTGAAATCAAACCGAGCATAGTTTGATACATTTACCTATTGTTTTATATTGAAGGATAACTTACTTAATAGAGATCAAAATGAAAATACATATTAGTAACGTAACTAGGGATATCCAGTATCCATAGTACGTAATCAGTTTTGTAGTGGGAATCCAAGCATTGAACAATTGTTGGAAACTTTGGTCGAGCTGCTTCTCGATGTTGACAATAGCGGTGTCATTATTATAATGTCTGAGATCGCATTCGGAGTAATTTGCCCAAAGCCTTCCGTTGGCGGTGTTAATGAACCAGTTCCCGCTTGTATCACATTGTAGATAGGCTTTGAACTAAATATTTTTTGAGAATAAAAGTATATATGCATTATTTAATTAGATATAAGAAGCAAGGGAAGCTTGACCAGTGAAGGATTAGTTGCTTATCTAAACTCCAATTTATAACCAAAGAATGGTTTGTGTTACACAAAAATAAATTAGTATAAACATAGAAGAAAGAATAACTCTGTAATAAAATTGTAATAACTGTAAATTGCGCAATAGTAGTTCGAAGCGTCTTTTAATTAAATGCAATTCAAATTATAGTATATAATCGGCTACCCATAACTTTTAAACAAAACAATAATTTTCAGACAAATAAAGAAAAGTAGTAAATTTAAACTTACACTGGTTATAATACTGTCACTTATTTGTGCGCCGGGACAGGGCTGCTCAGCTAATTCACCAGCTTTTGTCGCCATCCAACACAAATATCCATCAAACACCAATTGGCAGAATTTCTCCGACGGGCTGAAGCTTCCGTTCATTGAATTTTCATAACAAGCGGCTCTACGTCCCTCCATTATAACAATGTACTCTATACTGAATTTGTTATCAAACGTTAGTTTTAATCGCTTAGCACGTTAATATTTTAATTTGTAATACATGGCTTCTATTCTGTCTTGTTCTTCACATGCGGAGTATTTCAAAGTGTCAAGTTTCACCTAATCAGCTAGAGCAGTCAGTCAACGAAGCGTTGGAAATCTGTGGTGAGTGTATCAAACGTGCGTTATGGCTGACGTTCCAATTCGTTCTGATCAGTTCCTGCTCAATTTGTTCTTCGCACGCGCTTTCCTCTAATACCGGCGACCGCAACATATGCTGCGAATGTAACAACGGTTGGAACCATTAGATGCGCGGGTGATGGACAGACTGCCGCTGAATTTATCACTCACACTTCTTATCGCATTCATCCTATCGTTCATTACATTCGTCGTGCGAGTCCATAACAACCGAGAGCACAAAAAACTATACAATATATGTACAGAGGGTTGACAAATGTCTACAAGTTATGCAAAAGAAAATAATATCAGTATGAAATATACATACTCAACTAATTTGTGAATCAAATTCTGTAATTATTGTATAATTTATTTAATTACTTTTCTAGGCAATTTTAACTGTTATTATTATTGTTATTTCTAGTTAACAATTAACCAAGAATTAAGAAATGTTCATGAACACTCTATAGCACAGTTAGACGTAAACATTCATTTAGAGGTTCATTTGAACGTGCCAAGGAGCAATAACAAGATTGCTCCGCGTTTTAGGTATTTTATATTTCTGATATTTATGTGCCATGAGATTGATAGCGCTCCTTTCATTACTTCCCGTAATTGTAGCAAATCGACGCCATATTAAGCTTATTGACTACATTAGTTCAATTATTCTTTCAATTGTATTAACAACTCTTACACTACACGCTTCTATTACTTCTAAATACGTATTAAAGTAAGGCAATTAGTAATGAACAATTACTTATCCTAATGTTGCTTCTTAAAATAAAACACTTTGTCAAAGTGTCACTTGTTACAAATTACGAGGAGTACCTCTACAGACTAAAGTCATCAAACGGAAGAAGACGCTTTTTATTGTGACATTCGAGCAGCCAAATTGGTGATACTAGTCGATCGGTGTATTTACGAATCTCTTGCTCTGTCTTCGCATCGTCGCTATACATAATTGCAATCCCACTCTCATCAATGTCTTCAGGATCTTCTATTATCTCTCTAAACATATTCAATTTATAATTAATATAATTACATGAATTAATTGACTTACAAATGTATGGACATTAACTTTTTTTAGACTTTTACGTATACCGTCTTGACGAAATTAAGTTTTATACATAAAATATAAATAAAACCGGAATCGCCTTTGAAAATGGAAGCAATTCCGACCATCTTAAATCGTCTGCGAGATAATCACGAAAAACTGCTGCTCCTAGGTTATTGTAGTTAGCGTGCATTGTCATACGTTATAAAGGTATTTTCGTTGTAGTATTAGAAAAGGGACCTCAGAA
>JAODVP010167983.1:2439-12729 GCA_025400035.1 Tetradonia laticeps
ACATACAGTGTGTCCGTAGAGATAGTATTTATGTCCGTGGATTAAACAATAAAAATGTTGTCATCAAATTAAAAGCCACTAAAAACTATCGTATACTCTATAAATACAAAGTTACATAACATGCAGTATGTCCTTAGAGATTTCGATTTTGTGTTTTTCGGTATTTTTGTTCGTCTAATTAAGAATATTAAACGATTATGCAGATAAAACTAACAATATATAAAAAGTGACATACAATGTGTCCGTAGAAATAGTATTTATGCCCGTGGATTAAAAACTATCGTATACTCTATAAATACAAGGTTACATATCATACAGTGTGTCCTTGGAGATTTCGATGTTCTGTTTTTTATGCTTTTGTTCGGCTAAATAAGAATATTAAACAATGAAAGAGATAAAACTAACAATATATAAAAGCGACATACAATGTGTCCATAGGGATATTATTTACGTCGGTGGGTTAAAGAATAAAAATGTTGTCATCATATGAATAGCGGATTTATTGTCGGTAAATACATGTGTGAGTTTTGGTGTGCATGTGAATGCATACAAAATCACATCGATGCGAAATGGCGCACGAGGCGCGAGTATTAAAAATGAAATAGTGCGCAACCCAACGTGCACGAGCTGTCATCGCGCCCGGTTATGCCGGCGCAATTCCAAGACGGCGACGATTTCGCGATCCGTCGACGATTCCACACACCGATCCGCCGTTTGCACCCCGGCATTTGAATCGCTTCGTATCTCTCACTGCTTTGCATTTTTCAGCAGCGCACCCGGCAAGAAATATCAATTTAAACTGATGCAAAACGTGATGGAAATGTGAAACTATCAAAATCCTCTATAATTCATCACACGAAATATTTTATTCTCACCCAACATAATCTAACATAATATAACACAAAATTTGTCGAATTATCTTTACCATTATGAAATTTGATGTATTAGAATTCATGTTGAGGATATGTAGCTAAAAATTCTAAACTAAAATGAATTGAAACTAGTGTAGGTTAATGAAAATCATTTCATATCGTAAAGAACGTTTGAAGCAGAGTGGAGAGTTGGGAGTTGGCAGTGATGATAGTGACTAAGAGTATAGTTGACTAACTAAGTAACTAGTCAAACTAGAGGAATTGAAGCGGACTGATGACATGATGGCGTCGGTTGCCTTTCGCTAATCCACCTTCTCAACAGCACCGCGTCCGCGGTAATCATCATCCCTTCATTTGCATAAACCCGTGCTGTTTAACCAACTCTCCACTCTGCTTTAGCTCATACGAGTCGAGACATTAAAAGCAGAACTATCAAAAAAGCAAACCTATCAAATTCAAAAAGGCTTATTATCAAGCTTATTACCATGAGCCTAATATAATATGAAACTTCATTTCCCTATAGTTTCGCTTTATACATGATCAAGTCAATATCTCAACCTCTTGCCTTCCATTTTGTCATCTCTAGCCACTTCCAGCCATCCTCATGAGGATGATACAGCATACTTTAAATAAGTTCGCAAGCAATTTCCCCAGAAATAAGCCGCAAACAAACGAAAAAGTGTGACGTGCGCGCTAGTCGATCGCAGGTCCCAACCCCCAATGCCGCCCCCGCCGCCTCCGCCGCCGACGTGCCAGCGCATCGCGTTACATTTTATCGCGCCCCACTTTAGCCCAGTGTAAATAACAGCGCGAGACGCAGAGTGCATGCAAGCGCTCGGGGGGCGGAAATGCCAGAGGTGAGAATGTGGCGGGGGCGGCCGGGAGAAAAATGCGCATCGCGCCAAGATTGACAGGTAAATAGTGTTTTCATACCGGCTACATCACCAGCGCTCACCATCGCGTGCTGCGCTACTACTTAGTTATGCTAACATGAATTTTTCATCGAATTCTGGGAAAAGCGTGAATATAGAATACTCTATCTATTGTTTAAGAAATATGTTGTTATAGAGATGAATAGATACAAGCAGTGTTAATTTTTATCTGTCGAAACTCACTCTGCATTGGTTCCAGTTGGGAAGTCCACAATAGGAAAAATAGACATAACCTCACTTAATCACTGCCGCAACATAACCTATTGTAACCCTTGTAAAAACAACAAAGCTTCAATATGTTCAGCATTGCGGGCTGTCAAACTTGTTGAGAGATTGGACAAACATATACATCGACAAACAAACTCACAGTATGTGTTGTTGCGTAGAAAACGTAAAATTTGTACAAAACATAAAAGCATTAATTTATTATTTATAACATTTTTCCTTCTTAATTATATTGGAAATATATAGGTATTCAATGAAAATATTCTGAAACCAATCCTTGATTCAATTCTGAACGTTTGTCAGTGCCTTTTGTGTAGTTATTTTGAAAAAAAAAAGAATAAACTTCTTTAATTATATTGGATGTACATATATTCATAGGTGTCCAATGAAAATACTCTAGAAAGAATCCCTGATTCAATTCTGAACGATTTCCGATATAATTGGTGTACTTATTAAGGAAAACAAAAGAAATTTCTTTCATTCTAAATATTGGAATGCTGGAATGCATATATTCATAGGTGTTCAATTAAAATACTCTGAAAACAATCCCTGATTCAATTCTGAACGTTTGTCCATGCTTTTTGTGAAGTTATTAACAAAAAAAAGAAGACATTTCTTTAATAAAATTGGGCTTATATTCATAGGTGTTCAATGAAAATACTAAAAAAAATGTTTGATTCTATTCTAAACGTTAATCGATGCCGTGTGAGTAGTTATTAAGAAAAAAAAAAGAAAAGAAATTTCTTTAACTATATTGTGAATATATTCATAGGTGTTCAATGAAAATATGTACTCTGAAAACAATCCCTGCTTCAATACTGAACGTTTGTAGATACCGTTAGAGTTCTTATTAAGAAAAAGTCAAAATTTCTTTAACTATAATGGTAATACATATGTATATTCATAGGTGTTCAATAAAAATATTCATAAAAAAATCTCGGATACAAAATTTGTTGACACACATACATAAAATATTAAAGAATGAATAACACAAATTTCAGACTTGAAACTATGAACTGATAAATATGTCACCGCCCATCTCACCCCGTTTTACTCTAGTTACACATATCCATGGAAATTAAATCTAGAAAATAGGAATCAAACCGCACACTCAATCCGTCTCCAGTCTCCGTGTCAATAGCAGGCGAATGCCATTGGCTTTGCGAGGGTTTGTCGACTTTCCCGATATCCGACTCTCTGATGTCTCGCAATAAGATAAAATGGCCGCCAGCGCCGGAAACACAGTGCGACATCAGCATAAATTTCGTCTGTGTTTGGTTCGCAACGTTCAAAAGTTCAGCTTCACACCGGAATGCTACATGCACTAAGTTACATGCAGCATTGTAGATACTCAGTTGCAGAAGAACGAGGAGAGATTCAGAAAAGTGGGATCAAGCAGAAAAGTCGGATGTTGCCTGTTGATACTGCATTCAGTATAACATGTTTGATAGTGGAGTATAAAGTAGACTTGACACATTGTTTGACTGAATTGTTACTACGATATATCACATATTTGCGCTAGAAAATATCATGTGTTGCAAAATCAAAGAACATGTTTTCCTATGATCTCACCACCAACACTGAAAACCTTAATATAACGCTAATTAAATATTATAGAAATTCATTTTACTTTGTAAACAATTGTCAATAAATATAAGTTTAACGACTTCCCATCTACAATGCAAAATATAAGCAACCTTTTGTAATTAACGCCAACGTGCGTTAATTAAATGCGACGTTTTCGCATAATTTTTAACTGGCGCACATGCATAACCTGCAAGTGAAATATGCAGAATAGTAAAATATGCTAAGTGCAATAACATAAATTAAGTTATTTCATTTTCTTCGTGTTGCTTTCTTTATTTCTTTCATTCTTGGGAACTTGGGAAGTACTTTAACGAGTTGATTAATTCATTTGCCAATTCTAATATATACACTAGTATACACCATAAGTAGATATATCTAGGTACATCCTGATGTAAATAAGCCAAGTTATTCACAATTTACTATGATGTGAATGTTGCTATCGGTCGTAATTATGATAAGGATGAGAATATGATAATTTCTTCCGTGACTTGACTAGCATAACGACTTAATAACGTTACTTTTGCCTACATTTTACTTTATTGATGTGAATGCGTCTGTATTTTTAGATATACGCTACCAGATCACGATTCGGTTTTTTAAACGTACGACTCATAAGCAGAACCGAATGTCAAAATTCTTCGAATCTGTATTTAAATATATTCAACACAGTAGCAAACGGCAAAAAAAAATGATTCGGCAAAAAAAAAAAACGATTCGGTAAAAAAAACGATTCGGCAAAATAGTCGATTGCAATATGGAACTTTGCAAACATTTTTGGTCGAATTTATTCTATGTACGTTTTAAATTTGCAAACTCCAAAATAATTGGAACTGGAGTTATAATAGCACGATTTATGCAGTGAGCTGTAAGCTGTAAATATATTGCAGGCAGTTAGCAGCCTTGGTCAGTGCTGTGCAAGTGTGAATATAAAAAAGACTTCCTAAAGATAGAAGATACAATGTGATGTGAATATGCAGATGAATGCAGATGAGATTATCGTGGGTAGTTTTGTTCGACGGTTCGAAGGTTGGAAGCTTGGACGGTCGGATGCTTCATTCTATTTTACTCACCGACTCACCTCAGTCAATTGAATTTTATTCACTTTCCCTTATCTACACAACGATATATACTTCAAACTCCAACTCTACGTCTATGTTTAACACTTTAACGCTCTACAACTAACTCTCTAACATTTCAACTCTATAATCTGATTTTGTGCGCCTCGTTCAATTTAAAAGTAAATCGGGAGTTTTTGTTTTAGATTCTTAGCTTCTATCCTTGGACAAGTTCCTGACAAGAGTCAAATCTCCTAAGTGATTAAAACTTATTCCTAAACTTTACATTTTTATTTGGGTTGAGTTTGGTTATTTATGACACATATAAAAAATGTGTGATCAGATGTGAGACCAAATCAATCATTATAAATTCTTAGGACTAAAAGCAGTACCGAACCAAATTGGTTTTTAATAAAATTTAAATGATATATGAGCTTCTACAAAATGAACAAAACCAAATTCAGTTAAACACACCAGTGCTATCGCTTTTGCCGTTTTGTCGTTTCGGGAGTCCCTGGATAATATCCATCCATTACCTAGGGTCCTACGCATCTATCCTGAAAATCGCAACTTGTTGTCGTTTCAATTCGGGACTGCATCAGCAGCGACTGCTGAAAAGGGGTGAATAATTAAACGCATCTATTACCGAGTCTATTAGGGTGATTCTAACGCCTGCCGCGTATCTGTTACAAATCTACGAGTACTTCTCCATTCCCATTTCTATATATAATAATATGCTCTCAGAGTGATTCATACTTTTTGTTACACTTTCATTAGATGCTTAAGAGGAGGTCCGACATTACGGCCTACGAGGAGAGGAGGTAGGGTTAGGATTAGAATATTAAGCACTGTAATCCAATTTAAGTTTTGAAATTGTGACGAGGATAAGTGACAATTAAGCTTTAATGGGGTAGTTAAATATCACTGAACACACTGTGTATTGGGAATACGTTTATTCGTTTTTTCTTAATTAAATTTATTCTGTTTTATTTATATTTTACACAAAAATTAGATTTTTTTATAGTCAGTATTCCTGTGGTACGTTTTTTTTGCAGATCCGTTTTTCAGTCTTCACACGTTTCGGATTTATTGCCAGATCGTCTAAGCTCAGCTGTTACAATATATGCGCCACTAGTGACCGATTCGGTTTTTTAAACGTTCGACTCATAAGCAAAACCGAATCTTAAAATTCGTTTTTTTCTATATAATGTGAACACGCTCATTTAAATATATTCACAGTAGCAAACAGCAAAAAATCGATTCGGTAAAAAAACAGATTCGGTAAAAAAAAACGATTCGACAAAAAAGCAGATTCGGAATTCAATTCTGAAAGTTGAAAATTGAAAGCTGAAATTTTTCCGTAATAATTTAATGGTGTATACTTAATGATAAGAACACAACGTATGACTCGTAAGCAAAACCGAATGTCAAATTTCGTTTTTTTTTTGCTGTATAATGTGAACACGTTCATTTAAATATATTCAATACAGCAGCAAACGGCCAAAAAGTCGATTCGGTGAAACACCGATTCGGTAAAAAACCGATTCGGCAAAAAAGCAGATTCAGAATTCAATTCTGAAAGTTGAAAATTGAAAGCTGAAATTTTTCCGTAATAATTTAATGGTGTATACTTAATGATAAGAACACAACGTATGACTCGTAAGCAAAACCGAATGTCAAATTTCGTTTTTTTTTTGCTGTATAATGTGAACACGTTCATTTAAATATATTCAATACAGCAGCAAACGGCCAAAAAGTCGATTCGGTGAAACACCGATTCGGTAAAAAACCGATTCGGCAAAAAAGCAGATTCAGAATTCAATTCTGAAAGTTGAAAATTGAAAATTGAAATTTTTCCGTAATAATTTAATGGTGTATACTTAAATGATAAAAACACAACATACGACTCATAAGCAAAACCAAATGTCAAAATTCGTTTATTTTTGCTGTGTAAGGTGAACACGCTCATTTAAATGTATTCAACACAGCAGCAAACGACCAAAATGTCGATTCGGTGAAAAAACTGATTCGGTAAAAAAACCGACTCGGCAAAAATGCCGATTCAGTATTCAATTCTAAAAGTAGAAAATTGAAATTTGAAAATTTTCCGTAATAATTTAATGGTGTACATATACTTAAATGATAAGAACACAACGTACGACTCATAAGCAGTACCGAATATCAAATTTCGTTTTTTTGCTGTATAATGTGAACACGCTCATTTAAATATATTTAACACAGCAGCAAACGGCCAAACAGTAGATTCGGTGAAAAAAAAACGACTCGACAAAAAAGCCGATTCAAAATTCAATTCTGAAAGCTGAAAATTGAAATTTTATAACTTAAATGATAATAACCAATATTCTTATTAACTCCTCCTTCATAACCTACTTCTCCTAGTTCAATGTTTGCCGCACTTCCCCATTTCTTGCCTAACATTTCCCATCCAAACATGCTCTACGACTCTCTCCACGCGCGCTCAAAAGCAAAACATACAAGCAACTGCATTTACTCCCATCCGCCAATGTTTATGCACTCCATGTAGTGCAGCACTAAACTATTGTATATCGTTCGTACACACTATATTTACCCCTACGTACGCTCTTACTTTGTGCGTCCTTTGTTCCTCTTTGTTTTGCCAGCGCGTACCACGCGCACGGCGATAGGAAGAACTGGATGCTCGAACATGTTGGATATTTTGCTATTATTGCGGTTATAATGTGCGCTCGGTTCCTTGGCGTGCTCTTAAATATTCTCCCGCATTCGCGCCGGCAAGTTTATTAAATTTGCCCTGGTAAAGACCTCGTGCCGCGTCTAATACGCCATGGTCGAGCCAACAATAAAAGCGGAAGGAAGTATTTATATGTATAAAAATGTGCGAGTTGAGGGGCAAATTGAAAAATAAGAGTTACGATTTAATATAGGTCGCTATGTAACCAAATACCGTAAATAACTCAGTAAATATATCGTAAATATAAATACATGAACATATGAGAAGTGGGATTTATTAGTGTTGAGGAAAGTTTGATATGTTATATTAATTTTGGTCTACATATTCAAACTTTCACCGCATGTAGTAATTTTGATTCAATTTTATTTTCAGAATATAATTAGTTTAATAAAAAAATGTATATTTCGGTGTTTAATTTTTGGAACCATATATAGAGCATTAGAACCGAGTTGACGTACAAAGCGAGGACGTTATAACCAAGATCTACTGTATTGTTTTTTTTTCGGTAAAAGGTAGTTGATAATAAATTATATTATCGAAGCCATTAAAGTATTAAAAAGCTGGCAGATAATTGAATAATATAATTCCAATCCATATTAATTTTAATACCGAGTTTAATTGGTTTACACACAGTTTTAATTGATTTCCAAACTTTCTGCATAATGGGATTTTATTGTTTTATTGGAGTTGAAATTGGAGTTGAAAAAAGTTGTTGGAATTCGCACAGTTTACCTCGCAAGCCGTCACGTCGCTGTGCAACCCTTGTTATAATGATGACATTTCGTGAATCTACATCCGGCTACTTTTGCTCCTAATCAGTTTCAACCCTCTGTCTCTCCGTGATCAGGAAACCGACATGAATATCTTACGATTTTGGTTAACCCTATTTTTCATCCTTATAATTTCCTCTTCATATGTTTTAATAATTGCATCGTCATCGTAATAATTTTATATTTTAAGGGGTTATATACTCAATTGAGCCGAAATTCTACTAAACCTCAGGTTTAGAATTGTTGTAGTAGTAGTTCGAGATTTTAAATTATTATTTATTCACATATATTTCAAAGTCAAACACCACTTGATTTGAAATTCCTTATGAAAACTTAACTCAAACATATTCTAATGACTAGATGAATATTTTTACTATCCACTGATGCAGACCCAGACGCAGATGTCGTAATAATAAATCTAGGGTGCGCTTGCAAATATTAGGGGAGTTTGCGATGATGTGAAGAACAGCTGAGGTTTCCACATTCATTAATAACTTTTGCCGTGTGGCATTGCACCCTCCGCTGAGCACACCCCTCATTGGATAGACATTTGCAACTCAAAGAAGGAACAAAAAGAACTAGGAGGAAAACAACATGTCTATTTCTATTATTTGTGTATCTATCAATCTATAATTAATGTATCTATAAGTAAGTTTAAAAAAAACTTTATGCGTATTACTGTTTTAAGTTCAAAAATTAGTAATCATGGAAATCAAGTTTTTCCTTGCGTTTCACCCAATCCCAAAGGGTGGATAACAAATGCGCAGTGAGCTTTGTGTCCTAGGCATGTAAATGGCGAAAACACTCACGCATGCCGCCTGGGGTTGCGCGAGAATTTCGCAAAACTGCGCGGCTAGGGTCGAATGATGAAGCGATTGCAATTACGCGGACTTTTTCACCACTCGTCGTAATAATCAAGGGATAACTATAATACCGCTACAAGCATGTAATACTAAGGATTTCCACTGTGTGCCAGTCACCCCATTGGCATCCCGACCACTCCAAACACATTTCCGTTTCTTTTATTTTTCATGCGAGTAGGTATAACGGCGAAGTTGAAGTTTTATACAGTGTGTCTATAGTTTTCCGTTTTTCATTCGGTTCCGTTTTTTCATTTTTCGGTATATGTGATATATTAGATGTTTAATATTTTTTCTAGCTATATACTAAAATGAGGGAACTTGGGCCGTCGAGGAAGATGGGCCACTTTTATAGAAACACTTTTAAATTATATTTAAGATTTACAAATATAATTATCATTATCAAGCATACAATTTTATTTGATATTCAATATTTTTATCAGTTATAAATTAAAACAGGGGAATTTGGCCCCAAGTGCCCACTTTTGTAAATTTAATTATATAAGACTAGGTTTCAACTTAGATTTCAACTAATGATAATTTTCTAATAAAAATAGTATAAATTTTTATTTTCAGCTATGAAGCAAAACAGGGGAACTTGTGCCAATGGGGAAGATCGGCTACTTCTATAAAAACGTTTTTATTTTTGATTTGAAATCTAATTATATTCATAAAATATAAATTTTTATTTGCCAAACAATATTTTTCTGAGCCATAGAGTAAAACAGGGGAACTTGGACCGTCGAGGAAGATTGACCACTTCTGTAAAAACGTTTTTATTTCAGATTTAAAATCTAATTATGTTCATAAAATATAAATTTTGAT
Source organism: Tetradonia laticeps (assembly GCA_025400035.1). Taxonomy (NCBI): domain Eukaryota; kingdom Metazoa; phylum Arthropoda; class Insecta; order Coleoptera; family Staphylinidae; genus Tetradonia; species Tetradonia laticeps. The sequence goes on from JAODVP010167983.1 coordinate 12,297, forward strand.
TTGCTATACAATATTTTTTCAGCTATATATCTACTAAAACGGGGAACTTGGCCGTCGGGGAAGATGGGCCACTTTTATAGAAACGTTTATATTTAAGATTTACAAATATAATTATCATTATCAATCATACAATTTTATTTGCTATTCAATATTTTTATCAGCTATAAATTAAAACTGGGGAATTTGGCCTCAGGAAAAGATAGGCCACTTTTGTAAACATCTTTTTATTTAAGACTTGAAATCTTATGATAATTTTCTAAGAAAAATGGTATAAATTTTTATTTTCAGCTATGAAGCCAAACAGGGAAACTTGGGCCATTGGGGAAGATGGGTCACTTTTATAAAATCATTTTTATTTAAGATTTAAAAATACAATTATGATTATCAAATATAAATTTTTATTTGCCAAACAATATTTTCCTCAGCCATTTAA
>JAODVP010168094.1:0-13516 GCA_025400035.1 Tetradonia laticeps
ATTCCAAGCAATCTCTAAAAATATCTAAGAATGTCCAAAATTGTCTAAAAATTCCTAAAAATATCTAAAACTGACCATAAGTATCTAAAAATGTTTTAAAATGTCCAGAATAAGTCGAGATATGTCAAAAAATTCCTCAAACTGTTTTAAAACGTCTAAAAAGTCTTAAAACCTCTAAAAAAAATCTCTATAACACTCTGAGATGTTCAAAATTGAAAAGATCCCTAAATTAACACTACTGATGTTGGAAAATTACAATCATCTTGTGCACTGTAAGTGGTAAAGTTTATTAACTTTACGTTTTTCTAAATTTTGTGTTTTCTCGAAAGTGACGCTTGAAAATTATCAATATTTTCGGTAAATATATAGGTACTTACCAAATTCATATGAAACTACCAACTGCCGAATATTTCTAGTTCCATTTTTCGATACGCCACCAGGTGGCGCATGTGTCGTCGTAAGGTCGCTTTCTGAAATTAAAACCACCATAACAAAATTCGTTTTTTTGGTTGCCTACGTTATTTTTTCATAAGCAACGTCGGTAAATCGAAAGTTTCTCGAGAACTATACACCGTAATTTCTGGCGTACTATAAACAATAATTATATACAGTATTCTCTTCCATCAAATTATTAATTAAAAAGCCCCTAAAAGTAACTCCCCATCGAAATTTTTATATGTACCTCTAAAAATCTGAATTGAATGTTTAAAAAAATCAATATAAACACAAACATTTGACTACCTGACTGATTAACTCCTTCAAGACCTAATCAATCGATCTTAATTTGTTTTTAATTTTAAATTAGGCAGCTCATGTCCGCCTGGCGGGCACTTAGGATGAGTGAGTGAAAATTAAAATGAAATTTAAACATTTGAAAGGCCGAGCGGAATGACTGGTCGATTATCAGCTCTCCTGAGTGCTCGGAATGATATAGTTTTCTTCTGCAGCATATTATGCGGCTCGTAAACTGGCGCAACGGGCCCCACGTTGATGGGTGTCAGGTAGTGACGAGTCTGAACCCTTCGTTGTCAATTTCGACATTTCGTTTATTTCTTTAATTACCTGGGCACGTCTCCTCGGCCTGCCACAGTCCGACGTGGTAAGCTGTGCTCGCAAGCTCCTCGACTTCGTTTACAATAAAATGTTTGACAATACTGCATGGGACATGCGGATCGTAAATCTATGTGCAACCCACCTGTGGAATTTCAGGCAAAAACTCAATGCCTCTCGTGCTGCTTGTCGCTGCAGCTGGGCTGCAGGCCTGATTGATGTTGCTTGCAGCGATTACATTTGCGACCACTTTCAATCTGTGTTTTATTATGCAATGTGCAGTAAATATTCCGTTGCAGGCGTTTTTTTACGATTTACGCTCAAAACATTTGAAAACTCTTATGTATTATTGTAATTTATTGTTGTTCGGGCGTCGTTTTAGTGGGTATTTGTGTTTTTATTACGCGTTTACTGTTTCTCGTTGTTTTCGAGGCTTTTTACTGGTTTTAAATTTAAATCATTTTATTTTATTCGCAATTTGACATTGGGGTGACATCTACAGACAGCAGGTGAACTAGATTTAGAATTTATTATTTATATCGATTATTAAAATTAATATATATGATAAATATTACATCTACATTAAAATTATTTATATTTTGTTTATTAATATATGTTTTAAAGTGAATTTAATATGTTATTATAATTATTCAGAATTTAATTCTATAAATGACATTGGGGCGACATCTACAAACAGCATACGAACTACATACTGAATTTATAATTCATATCGATCAATAAAATTAATGTTAATGATAAATATAACACCTGTATTTCAATTATTTATATTACTTTTATTAATATATGTTTTGTGAATTATAATTCAGTGAATATATAATAAATATTCAGAGTTTCATATCATATTTGACTTTATTACGACATCTTTAGACGCAACACGCACTACACATTTACTAAGTTGACGTCTAGTATTTAATTTTTAGAACTCTGTATAATTAATAATAATTGTTAGTAGATTCAGTAATGTATTTTGTAATAGCAATTCTTTGTTTTAGTATAGGATTTACGAAGAATTTCATCGTCAATTGACATTGTTGCGACATCTCTAAACATAATTCGAACTACACATTAATGAATTTTAAAATATTAGGTCTGTACAGGATAAATACTTAAATCCCTTGATAGAATATTTAATACCTATTAATATTTCGTTTATTAATGTATTGTTTACCAATTGTAAAGTGTATAATTAAAAATTAACGAAATTAAATCAAAATTGACACTGGTGCGACATCTCTCGGTCCTTCTGTGAACTAAATAAAACAAATGACAACAGCAAGGACAAGCATCAAGTTATGTTAACAAGTGCTAAAAACAACCTCAATTCGCGTTACCAAATAAGTTTATTTCTTTCAATCCAAAACAAGTAGAAATTCCGAGAATTTTATACAAGAAACTCAAAAGACACTACTATATGAAGAAAGTAAAACAACAACAAAAACTTATTACTGGGCCTGCTCAGCAGTCCAATGCAGTATGTTACAAATGGCGTGAAAGCAGTGGGGTATATCACAAAACAACTCGTAATTTTATGAGAACAGGAGACGGCGAACACAACCACCTCGCAATGACTTGGAGTTTGGAATGTGTGGACAACTTAACCTCCTCGAGAGTGTACGAGAAGTTAGAAGGAGAAGCCGCCCGGGAAGCTGGCGCCGTCGAAACAGAAGCCGCCGCCATCGCTGTGGTTGCCGTAGTAGAAGGCCTGGAACATCTGCGTCGGGTCAAAGTGAGTAGGCATTCCTCCTTCTAAGTCGTCCATATCAGCACCACTGTCGTAACGCGACTTCTTTTTGGGGTCTGAAAGCACACTGTACGCTTCCCCGACTTCCTTGAACATCATCTCCTCTTGTTTCTTCTTCTGTTCGGACGCGTTTGCATGCCGGTCGGGGTGGTGGATGAGGGCGCGTTTTCTGTACGCTTTTTTGATCTCGTCGTCGGTGGCAGAGCGCTCGATGCCGAGGATTTTGTAGTAGTTTTTGCGTTTGGAGCGTTTCAGTTGGATTTTAGCATCTTGGAGTAGTCTAAACAGGATTTTTAGTATTAATTTATATATTAATATAGTAATTAGTTAATACCTTGAATTTTCATGTGTTTTATCCATCTGGCAAACAGTCTCATAGTCTTTAACAGCTTCTTCATACTCCTCCACGTCCATATAGAGCCGGGCACGCTTCATAATAGCTTTCAAGTACTTACTATCCAACTGAATAGCTGAAGTACAATCCGCTATAGCCTCCCGGTTATTCCCAAGCTTGGCTAACGCCACAGCTTTGTTAAAATACAACTTGGCGTTCGTTTTCTTATTAAACGCGTCAATTGTCAAGGCTTTGGTGTATAACTCGCAGGCTTCTCTAACTCTCTTCTGTTTATAAGCCTCATTACCCTCTTCCTTAGTCTTCTTCAGCTGTTTCGCACGTTTGTAAATGTCCTTCGCCTTCTCATGATCCGGCGCAAGACGCAAAACATGCGTGAAGTGATTGAAAGCCTGGTCCAAGTTATCCTCGTAATACAAACACACCCCGCGGACATAAATCGCGTCCGCGTTGCTCTTATCAAAGTGTAGAACGCCGTTCACGATCTCACTGGCTTCCTCGTACCTGCCAAGGAACGCAAGACACTCGGCTTTACACACCTTGTATTTGGGGCAGGTAGGAGCGAAGTCTAGACATCTATCCATGTTGTAAACAATCTTCCTGTAGTCTTTCTTCTCGTACGCTTTCTGTGTGTCCATCTCATACTGCTTGAGAACAGCAACCTGATGGACTTCGGATGCAATTGACGGGTCGATCATCTTCTCCTGCAGATGGGCAATAGCACCTTCTGCAGACATAACATCTCCCAGTGCAATCGCACATTTTAGAATCCGCACGTAACCTTTTTTATACGAAGAGTCTAGGTTTATTGCTTGCCTTGCGTCGTTGAGGGACTCTTGATACATTCGCAGCATTAGGTAACACGCTGATCTATTGCCATAGTATTCAGCTGCGTTTGGACACAGGTCAATCGCCTCTGTGTAGTAAGTCAGCGCTGATTTGTAGTCCTTGAGTTTGTATTTTTGATTGCCACCTTCTCTCTTCAGTTCCGCCAGCCTGTAATAAAATATGATGCATTTTTTCATACCCATTCTTTAAATATTCACTTTACCAGAAACTTACAACTGACCGAACTCATTACTATCATCTATGTTCATGGTGTTTAGAGCAGTGGTTAATTCATTAGTGAATAGCATATCTGATAACAAACACATCAGTTTTTGACAACTATCAAGCTGATGTGAACGATGTGAACGATGCGACCGATGCGTATGCTGCTTTGTCTTTTGTTTAGCTATGCAAGGGCATGGAATGTACTGGAACGATGTCGCCACGAAGCAAGTGCAATGATCTTACGAGTACTCGGGGTGCAAGCGATATAAACACAACACTCACAATCACTTTAAATATGAGTTCACTTACTCTTGGGGCGTTTTCACTGGTAAAAGTCCCTCATTATCGCACTCCATCGCATGCTCGTCCACCAGGTCCACCATCTTGCCTGTCAAGATCGGGATGTTGACATTTGACACTTGACATCCTTGACATGTTACATTTGACATTTCGCACTTAACGTCGGGGATTTGACATTTTACACTTGACATTTGACAGACATTGACAGATGCGGCGAGTGAATAAATATTTCTATCGTCAAAGTTTATTCATATTCTTTAGCTTTTGCAATAAATTCTAATATTCCAATGGAATCCTTCAACGTTCTAGCCAAACACGTAAATGAGTTCGAAGTACGTCGCGAAAACTACGCCCTACCGGAATTGATCAAATCGAAACTTGAAAATCTTGCAAATCAATCGAATTATTTCACTTATCCTGCAATTAGAGAGCCGCCAGTGTTCACGGAGCCATTGGAATGTACTTGGGCGTTTATTAAACAAAGTGAGCTGGAGAAGTTGCTCGCAAAAGAGAATTTAAATATAGTCAAATCGGCAATAGGTAAAATGAAAATAAATTACTGTGACATTTGAAGGTTAAACTGGTTTAAAGTGTGTAAATGTCAAAATTTTCAGATAAAAACTTGAGTAATATTTATCCGAAAGCAGTGCCACGATATATTGCATTGGAATTATTATATAGCGCATTTAAATTTGCGAAATCTTCTAATTATAATGTGGAACAAACGGGAGCTTTGTTGTCGATGTTTTATATGACTCAGCGATTTTTCACGAGCTGTAATCGAACCACACCTGAAGATGTTTATTGGTTTTTCCGGGAAATGTTGTCTTATCATAGTTTGGACGTAGTTATAATACTATTTACTTGAAAATTTTAAGCATAACATTGAAATTGCATTGCAGTATAGTCCCACACACAAACTAGTATACAATCCGGATGAAGCAAGTTTGGTATTGAGTTATTTTTGTAAAATGTTTCTACGACATTTGCCAATTATTAGATTGTTGGGTTTACCGAACTTTCAACTTGCTTTGAATACTTATATTCCTCCATTTCCGGTGTTTAAGAAGCGTAAGAATAAAGAGAAGAAAGAAGGAGATAGTAAAGGGTCGAAGCCAGGAAAAAAGAAAAAATAATGCTAATAAATTACTTTGATACCATTTTTATGAATTATTTTTTATATTACAAATTTTATATGAAAAAAGTTTTGACTATCACTGATCTAGTATGTAGTTTCGTATTAGGCCGCTTGAGGGCGCTTATACTTAACCATTAAACTAAAACTAGAATCCATGTAGGCCTAGGCACATAATAAGGTTTTTCGTGTTTAAATCAACGATTTTCAGTGTTGTACCGCTTGTAGCAATCTTAAAACACTGAAAACTCTTAAAAAGAAAAAATAATTACGTAATATGAATATTCCAAACACCGTAGAACAACTAACACTATATATTATTGTTTTTAGATTGCAAGATGATTACAAGCAAGTTGATTGTAACAGCAGCCCAACTAAGAATATTGGTAATAGCCCTGCAGTATGTGGCGAATTATTTCATCCCAGACCACGACGCGAAAGTCTTTGTATATCCACGGCCTGTAGAAGAACCGAAAACATTCTTGGACGACTTAATTCAAGACATTTTTGGAGGATTAACAAGATGGGACGGTCAACACTTCATGCACATTGCACTCTATGGCTATACGTACGAAAACTCATTGGCGTTCTTCCCTCTGCTGCCATACACAGTCAACTTTCTAGCTAAGTTATTCAGAATTCAATTTCTAACATTTGAGTCACAAGTTCTACTAACATTTGTATCGCTAAACTTCATACTTACACTAATAACTGCTAGTATTCTCTATCAACTAACCGAATGTTGGTTTGGGAAACACAGGGCACACATAGCTACACTATTATTCAGCATCAATCCCTCCACGATTTTCTTCACTGCTTGTTATACAGAATCCATGTTTGCATGTTTAACCTTCACATTAATCTACACAAGCTACAAGATGCATTTCAAGACTTTTCTAGTCTCATCCAAGTATTTATTCACCACCTGCCTCTTAATTTCCCTAAGTACGTTAACTCGCTCAAACGGTGTGCTTAACATCGGCTTCTTAATCTATTTCTTTGTAAGAAATCTAAGAAATAGTCTAGTACACAACAAAACTTTCCCTTTATACATAAAACTCTTGAAATTATCCTGTAATTTGGTAGTTCTAGCGATGTCTATTGTCATCTGCCTAGCTCCGTTTGTTTTCCTGCAATTCTTCCATCATAGTAACTTTTGTTACGACCGCCATGTTGATTTACCACCCGAAGTAATCAACCACGCTTCTATAAATGGATACAGATTAGTAGGTACTTTTTACAATCAATCCTGGTGTCATTTTCAGTACATTCCAATGCCCTATTCTTACGTTCAGGAACACTACTGGAATGTAGGCTTTTTAAGGTATTACGAGTTTAAGCAGTTGCCTAACTTTCTACTTGCCTTTCCAGTGATTTATATCACTTTGTCAGAGACTTTGAGATTTTTATATTCTAATAGGGAGTATTTAGTGCACATGGGGATTTTTAAGAGTATACATTCGAGTTATTTCGCTAGAAAGTGTACTGAACATGAAATTAGTGGAGTTCGTAAACGGGTGGATGATGAAAATGATTTATTGTTTGTCTGCGTTGTACACGCGTTAGTCTTGTGTGTGTTTTGCATATTTGTTGTTCATATTCAGGTCACTACTAGGATGTTATTCTCTGCAAATCCTGCTATTTACTGGTTTTGTTCGAATAAGAATAGGACGTTCATGAAGTTGTATTGTTTTAGTTATTTTTTCGTGGGGACTGTCATGTTTTGTAATTTTTTGCCTTGGACTTGATTAAATTTATTATAAACTCATTAAATACTATATATTACTACACTCTGTAACAAGATAAAGCCTATCTATAGAACATTTTCTTAAGAAATGGGTAAGAAATTGACAATCAGGCTCGAATGAATCATGTAGGCCTATGCGCACAATAACTTATGTTTTTCAAATGATAAATGCAACGGAAAATAGAGTATATGAAGGTAAAATGTGTAAAGATTTTTATACTAGTGTTTTAATTAGTCAAATCTTATTTTTTTAAACTTTTTGACTAATTATAATACAACGTTCACAATCTTCACAGTCACTTATGTAAGCGCATGCGCTGTAATTGGTTGTGTATGAAGTCGTCTGACAGCGCTTCCTTCTCTCCTGCCACGAATAGTTTAGTAATTCGTGTTGGCCTAGGTGCTGAATAAGTCTTTCAATTAAGAATTAATAAGTAAATGTCGTAATTAAATCTAAACATATGCATATTTTATTTGTAATTGAAATTTTGTGATGTCAGGTATATTTCATTGATTGTGTGTTGTCTATTGCTGAAAATATTGTGAGGAAAATCGATAATTGAAATTGAAGTATTCCCACATGAGACTCATTGAAAGGCTGCGATTGGTCGGTTTTGGAGGTGTGTGACTTGAATAATTTCCTTAGCAACGGTCCATAACAACGCGTGTATGTCGGCCATCATGGATTTTGAGCTGAAAGCGTATGTCACGCACGTCAAATGTAAACACACTCGGATGAAAAGTGGCAAATCTTACAATCTTTGCACACTGATTACTCGCTTAATTTGTAGGCTAGAGAGTTAAACTAGGTGTCGAATTAAAGCTGAAAAGAGACTCTCGGTGAATTGATATACCTAAACAGGTGAATAATTCTGTAGACTTTACTGTTTGTCTACAAAGTTTGTACTTTTTGACGGCGAACAACGTGACTAGCGGCGGCTCGCGTAAACTACACTCGGGGGTTCTAAATATTTACATTTTATTTTTGGCTCTAACTTTGGCAATTTAAATCGTAGAAAGTTGATTTATGCGTCAAAATCAAGGTCGAGATTTAGATCTATGTGATTTTGTATATTAAAGATAAGTATATTTCTCTAAAATCATTAATTTCTAATAAAACAAACACAACAATAACACAGTTAATCAAGTAACAAGTATAAATAAGCCTGATGATAATATTTATACATAAACAGTGAAACTACACATATATAATTACTATTATAGTACGTAAAATAACTATATCTCCATCCTAACTCATAGATCTATGCACAGTAACTTTAGTCTCAAAAGTACTACCATCTTCAGCACTCCCCAGATCTCGAACAGAAGGTAAACTCCTCCTATTATCCTGATTAGTAGTCCCACTCTTCGGTTTACCTCTAGACCCAAACCTCAGTAACTTATGAGTTGAAGAATCCTCCGGCAACACTTGTAAAACCGTACTTAATAGTTTAACCTGCGGAGCAGCAGGTTGCGGGTTGTTAATCACAATCAAAGCCTCCTTCCGTCTCTCCAAAGCTTCATTCTTCTTCATCAAAGACTTAGCTTTCCTGTTCAACAACTGCTGTGCCTCTGGATAATGAGACAACGCAGCTGTCAAGTCCGATTTACACAAAACAAACAAATTCGAATACCCATGAGACCTTACATCCGCTGTACGTCTAGTCATCCCTTCAATACCCAGCAAACTAATCTCTCCAAACACAGAACCTTCAGTAAGAGTAGCAAGTACCTCATCTCCATCTTTACTCATAACCTGTACTTGTCCTGATTGTAGTATATACATCTCTTTACCAACGTCCCCACGTTTACAAATTGTATCTTCGGGTAGATAAATCACACTTCGGAGTTGCAACACCAATTCTCTAAGTAGAGCCTCATCACAATCCGAGAAAAGTTTAACTTTGGATAAGATTTCGATGTAGACATTTATAGCGATGTCTGTTTTCATCTTATGAGGTAGACAATCCATTATTGTGTTCTCATCTAAAGTGTGTTGAGTCTCCCAGGTGTAATTGAACCAAGCTTGTACTCTTTTCTGCATTTCCTGGGGGAGATTCAACCTCCTCATATACTCCAAAGTCTCATCTACTAACTTCCGATATTCTGTCTGGGAACGCGTCGCTGTTGCGATTATATCTCTTATCTGACCAATCAGTAAAGCAAAGACAAAGACTCCCATTAACCAGGAGAATGTCATGAAAATAAACTCAACTTCTTGGGTAGGTTTGGGATTTTTTCCTATGGATGTAGCGGTTTTGGTAGCGAAGTAAAAACATTTTATGTAGGCATTTCCCACGCCGTTGAAAACGAAGTTATTTGATCCTATTCCTTCCCAAGAGGAAAACGCGTAGTATGCACATGCATTCAAGTGGATTAAATACATCATATAGAGTAAAGTACGAGCTATTCTTATGATATGTGGAGATGCTATTAGCTTATCCACTAAATCAAAGAAAGCCCAGAATGTGTGCATCTTGAAGAACCGAGGAAACCTTAGAAAAACAGCTTCAGGACCGAAAATAAAATAGAGTAAGTCTAGTGGTAAAAGAGCTAAGATATCCAACTTGAAATTCCTTTGTCTCATGTAATTCTGTTTGGTGAAATTGATGTCCTTCATCCAGAAACCTTCACTGAGGTACATGATCCTTGGTTGTATGACTAGCATATCTAATAAATAGATTAGATCAGCTAAATAGTCGAAAAACATCCACGCACACCGATTATTTGCGTGTTGATAAGGAAATGTACTGCGTAGGGGGATCACCCACATGTTGTACACCACTGCTAAGGCTGCAATTGATATCCAAATAACATAAATACTGCCTTGCGGATCAATTACTTTGTTTTCCCAAAGATGGCGGACGTACAACCACGGGTTTTTAATTCTCTTAGGTTTTGTTGTGTAGTCCTGTTGGATTTTCATAGGTAGAATGTTGTCTTCTAGGACTTTGGTCTTTAGAGGTTCGACTGCATCGTGACTACAGATTGATGATGGTGTTTGTGGTATTTGTATGCGTTCACGTGCGGCTTGCGTGCGGTAAGTGAATGCGTCGACAAGATGGCGGATGCGGTCTTGGATGAATTGTCTACTTGCTCCCCTAGTTTTATTAATTAATTATTGTTTCGTGTCTTAACTGTGGCAATAGTTAATTGATTGTTTGTACAGTACTTACATCGATCCAGATGATAGTGCCGATGATGCAGATGCAGGTTTATCAGCGTTTCCGTTTACATTATTCTGGTCGATGTGATCGCTGATCCAGGAAATGTTGGACTGCGCTGATTCCTTGCGGCTGACTTGGTCAAGAGTGAGACTTTCGGGGTAAACCATTCTCTGGGATATTTTGGGTTGCATTCAATGTTTTTCGTTACAAACAGCAAATGATTTGTACCTTATTTAGCCGAAATACTTTTTCCATGACGAGGTGATCACAGCTCAAGTCCGTTTCATTCGGACAGGTAGTTGCAGGAGAAGTTTCCTAATACATGTTGTGTACGTGGTGTTGATACTGCGTCTGCGTTGAGGGTTGGAGGACGGTGAAGGCCATGGGAGGCGGTTGTGGGGGGCAGAAAATGCATTGAATTCGATCGATAGTCATCTGGAAAGTTTCGTTAATTTGTGGAAGGGTAAGTAATTGATTTAAGTTATGTTTTTGGGTATTATGGAATATTACTGGTTTTTTTTTCGTTAATTGCAAGCTTATTTAATAATTTTTGAGTTTTAACAAAGTATTTTTTTAAATTTGTGATATTTAATATATGCAACTTTCATTACTTCAAACGCGTTCGATGGCGTTTGCCATTTCTGAAATGAATCTGGACTTTATGTAGGCCTAGAGCACACCAGAGTCAACAATTTAATACGTTTTTTTAGAAAGATTAGAAAGTCCAAACTAAAATAAACATAAGTGTAGTTAAAAGTTATTTCTATCACTACACTTCTTGAAACTTTGAAACTATTCAGGTTAGTATAATTAACGCAGTAAAACTAAAACACAAAGTAAATTTTTGAGATTTTGAGGTTAGACTTAACAATTCACACGATATTTTAGTTAAAATGAGTGAAAGCGATCCAGAAACCCTCCCAAATCAGGGTCGCAAACGGAGTAAACATTCACCTTCTGATACCCGCAAGAAATCACGACGAGAAGACTCACCAAACGATAAAAAACGAAAATCATCATCACCCGAGTCCAACAACAGGAAATCCTCTTATACTCGTAATCGTAAACGTGACCGTAGTCGCTCTGCTGAACCACGTAGACGTAGACAGTACCATGACTTGGACAAACCTGAAGAGGAGTATCCAAGATACTACGGTGAAGATAAGTACGATAAATACGATAAAAGAGAGAATAACGACAGATATTGGAGTAAGTACCCCAAAAACGACGAAAACATTGTTGGCTCCCGCTATTACGACACGGAAAATGCCGAGAAAAAGGATGAAGACCAGAAATCAGCTAAGGACAAAGAGCAGTTAAGTAAAACAGCTAAAGAAAAGAAAACTGTGGATCTTCTCACATCAAAAACTGGAGGTGCTTACATTCCACCCGCTAAATTACGCATGATGCAAGCGGAAATCACTGATAAATCATCAGCAGCGTATCAGAGGATAGCTTGGGAAGCGTTGAAGAAATCTGTTCATGGTCATATCAACAAGATCAACACTTCCAACATTAAGATAATTTCGTATGAGTTACTTCACGAGAATATTGTCCGAGGTAGAGGATTGCTTTGTAAGTCAATTATCCAAGCGCAAGCAGCGTCACCTACATTCACAAACGTGTATGCAGCGTTGGTTGCAGTCATCAACTCGAAATTCCCCAACATCGGTGAGTTGTTACTGAAACGTCTGGTGTTGCAGTTCAAACGCGGGTTTAAACAAAACAACAAAGTCATTTGTATATCAGCGTCTACATTCATCGCACATTTGGTCAATCAACGCGTAGCGCATGAAATCCTCGCGTTGGAGATTCTCACACTGCTAGTGGAGTCTCCAACCGATGACTCGGTAGAGGTCGCTATTGCTTTTCTCAAAGAATGCGGGCAGAAACTAACCGAAGTTTCCAGTAAAGGCATCAACGCTATTTTCGAGATGTTGCGGAATATTCTGCATGAAGGGCAGTTGGAGAAGAGGATTCAGTATATGATCGAGGTTATGTTTCAAGTGAGGAAGGATGGGTTTAAAGACCACGCTGCTATTACCGAGGAGTTGGATATTGTCGAAGAGGAGGACCAGTTCACGCATTTGATTACTTTGGATGATGTTAAGCAGAGTAATGGGGAAGATGTGCTGAATGTTTTCAAGTTTGATGATAAATATGAAGAGAATGAGGGGAAGTACAAGGCGTTGAGTAAGGAGATTTTGGATTCGGATTCTTCTGATGACGAGGGTGATAGTGACGATGATAGTGATGGCGATGATGAGGATGATGATGGTGAGGAGGAGAATGATGAAAATAATGAAGAGGGAGGTAAAGGGTTGATTATTGATAATACTGAGACGAATTTGATTGCGTTGAGGAGGACTATTTATTTGACTATACAGTCTAGTTTGGATTTTGAGGAGTGTGCGCATAAATTGATGAAGATGGAGCTGAAACCTGGACAGGAGATTGAGTTGTGTCATATGTTTCTTGGTAAGTTGTGGTTTTAGGCTTTTTTTACTTTTAAAACACGTTTTGACAGTCGCCTTTATCCTATATTCTATTTGACACATCGCCATCTTTGATTTTTGACGGACCGCCATGTTGGATTTTGACAGTTCACCGTCTTGGCTCTCATTTTGGTGTTTGATTTTCTGAAGCGAACCTTGATTTTAAGCCTATTTTACCTTTAAATCATTTTTTGACAGTTCTCCATTTTGGATTTTTATGAGACATCGCCATCTTTGATTTTTGACAGACCGTCATGTTGGATTTTTACAGTTCTCCAAGAAAGTAATGTGTGACAATCCAACATGGCGGACTTTGATTTTAGGCCTATTTTACCCTTAAATCACTTTTTGACAGTTCCCTATATTGGATTTTTTGACACATTTTATGACATTTTGGATGTTTAACGAACCGTCATCTTGGCTGTTTGACAGTTTAAAAAATCCAACATGGTTGA
>JAODVP010168205.1:0-18224 GCA_025400035.1 Tetradonia laticeps
CAGATAATCAAAAATCCGGATGATTGGACACCATATAAAATACATAGTAGTGCCTTCCCGAAATTCCATGTTTTCGTCCGTTAAAGCGGTTTCTGAAAGTGATCCGGATAATTGGCGTTCCGGTTAATCGGCGTCCGGATAACCGGAGTTTTACTGTATGCGATTTTCCATTAAAAAAAGTATGATGACCTTCAAATCTCCTTTGCGCTATATCCAAGGTCAAATTTGCTAGATATTTAACCTTTCCTGGAATTTTAGATGTCTCTGTATAATAAAAGTGTTCATAAGCAAATAATTGTTCTTCTGGCTGGACATAATTTTGTGGAAAGTCTGTATTAATCTTTAATTTATTGCTTTTTTGAGTAGTTAGTATTTCTTTTTTCCAGTAGTGTTCATTGCAATATTTATAAATACATACATAAATAATTCTGCACTATCTAGGATGCAGGACTGAATTTGCTTACTTAGTCTGTTAAGTTCTATTATTTAGTCAAACCGTTGATTTCAGAAGCAATAGCATTATCTAAACTGTATCCTGAAGTTGCTCTAATGCATTAAATATTTTCTGTAATTGTCATCTTACCGATTTCACTAGATTAAAACTTTTAACGTTAAATTTAAATGTTTATATAAAATTTCCCAACGAATAGTTGATGAAACAAAGAAAACACCAACCGTCAAATAGGTATTTCCTTGTTGGTCTGCCCTTTAAGCAACCAGTATTTATTAAAAAATAAATTTGTAAATAAATTGTGGGTTGTCTAGGGGCAACCCATCGCCTGAGTGCAACGCAACCACCCCCACCCCCACTTGCACAATCATGAAGACACTCAAGATCCACCTCATTAAGTGCGTCACGTGTTATACGTTTTTGATTAGTCTTTAGCTATCAAAGTAGTTATCCAAATTTACTCGAATTTAGTGTATCTGCTTAAGATACCGTTCTGCATGCTTGTGATTCTTATATACCACATGAAGGAAACGAAAGTTCCAGCGTTTCCCCATATCCCCGTCTTCCACAATTTTCTCTATTGTTGTATAGTCAGTTGTTAAAGAAAATATACATTCTCTCAATATAATAAAATATATTTTAGTCAGAATACCTGATAGAGGAAACCTCATTGAAAATCCTTGATACAACGTTATATTATTGAAATTAGAAAAATCTGATATATTATAATATAAATTGACTCCAGTACATACTAGAGTAAAATGAAATAATATTCTATCTATATTCGTAAAAAAAATTAAAACAAAGAAATACAAATATTCAAACTCAATCTCATTTCAATTTTATCAGTGCAAATGACAAACTTTAAATAAAACTCAAACAACAGGTATAATAAAGGCAACCTATCCTTGAGGCAAATAACGCACGCATTCGTTTCTCATCTATCCTGTTCCCCGATGATAGCATTGTCATGAAAACCTATCGCACGCAATTTCTCATTTTCACAATACGATATTACCACCCGTCACATACACTGGACGCGAGTCAATATTCCTGCAGCCGGCATCCAAATGCCCTTATTTGTTCACTTTTTTCGCAGCTCTTTGAGAACGTAATAGAAATAGAAAAATGTCATAAAACAAAAAAGGGTTACGATTTAAATGAGCTCTGTAATGTACCACGTTAAGTCTTTACAGAAAGACTAGGGCCTGCGGATATTATAAATAATGTTGAATGCGGCCAGGGTACATCGCATATCATAAAAATGAATTCTAGTTCATACATAAACAGAGACACTTGTCAAGAAATGTGAGAGACAATTGGGTATCGTACCTCCGTGGCGCAAATGGTAGCGTGTCGTTCTAGTTAAACGAAGGTTGTGGGTTCGATCCCCACCGGTGGTTCACTTTTTCGGGAATTTCTCTGTGTTCAGTGAAGAGGTAAATTCAAAAAGTGATATTTCTAGCTTAATTATAAATAATAACTTCCCTACTAATGCTAAATTATATTTTATTATATATTATTTATATTATTGTAAAATCAATTATAATTCGTTTATAACGTATTATAATTGATTATTATATTATATTCACTGCAGATATACAGTAATTGTTCGCATGCCCATTTTCCACAGACTGAGCATCAAGTCGGTGAACTATGCGCGACCTCTTTTAAAACATTGCCACCGAAGCGATCACGAATAGTTTTCCACAATTCTGCATAATATCAAGTGGTCCTTAGCTACGAACTCATTTGCATGGTTAGTAGCAGCGCACTATACAAACTCATTACTTACTTCCACCATCAAATAAATAACAACGAAAATTTAAAGTAAAGTATTAAACGATGTTATAAAAATTAATATTATGGTAGTACTGGTATAAATTAATATCAGATTATGTATTTCCCTAATAAAAATAAAATTTCATACACTTTGGTTAAACAAAATTTAATTAGCTGATATATAATCAATGAGCAGGAATCTAATTTAAACTAGTGCTGCTAAGTCTGCGCTGTAAATTCGCTGCATTTCAGATTTTGAGTAGTCTGACTGCGGAGGGAAAAGCATACGATTCCTGCAATTTTTACGACACAGCACTCCCGGTAGCATTAAGCAGGGGAGGCGGATGAGAGTGCTGCTTGAAAAAATTGCGCAATCCCATCATGCATTCTTCGTAAACGCTCGGCTTGTCGAAGTGTCGTTATTGTTTGCTCTTCTTCCACGAAACTCGCGAGTCCTTGGATAGAATTAATCGAATTCCTCTTAAATGGCTATAGATACATACTGCTAATATCGCATGACAATGACTTTCATACAAAAGAAAAATCAATTGATAGAAAATTCAAGGCTAGATATTAAAGTGTATGAATATAATTTTAGTCGCTATAAAGGATGACTAATTAAGAGATGTTTTTGACACTTCCAATCAAATAAGTATCATTTTAGCAAATCATACTCAGTTCTATAGTGACCTACTAATTCGCTTCATTCTCTTTCATTGCGAGCGTCCTAATGGAAGGTAGTGTGTAGCATTAACTGAATTCATGATTGCAGGAGGTTCGAAACTCATCATGCGACAACTGCGGAATGCTGAAAAGCGTCTAAGGAACTAAATGCTCAGGAAAGAGACACGTAGTCGTGGAAGCGGTGCGATTTTGGGCAATGAGCGTGGAAAATTACAGTGATTTTCAAGTGTGAAACTTTGCAAATTATAATTTTCGTGTGAGACGGCTGCGAGCTGAATAATTAACATTATTATATTCTAGTGTACGTCATGCGCACTTTCATAGCATTGTGGAATTAATTACGTAAGGATTATGAATGTGGAAAATTAAGCTTGCTACTACAAAGAGTTTTCTCTTGCATAGAAATGGAAAAGGTTTTTATTTTAATATAATTAACTATTAAAAACATTAATCCATTTATAATGAAGTTCATTTTGAAAATAATGGGAGGAATTCAAATTAATAAATTAGAAGGACGTGATCAACGACGCTTTTGTTGAAACAAAGAATTATTACATAAATTCACGGAGTTTTAAAGTGTTTTTGATTGACGTTCGGCGAAGAGGAAAAAAACGATTGTATAAACCTTATAAATCTGGGTTAATGAAGATGCACCACACGGGTGAGAGTGCAAACGAGTTCGAAACGCAAATCTTCCACGTGTGCATGGTTTGCATAAAGACGTTGGTAATGCACTTAACACCCATCTCGGATGTGGAGTACTCTAATCCAGAAAAGTCGTAAAAGCATAAGTGGTTAAATGTAATTTATATGAGTACCACTGTGGTGCAAAATGTTTTTCTTGTGACTAACCCATCATGATATCATCATGATATTTATGATAGTATATACCAGCATATATAAATTTATAAAAATGTTGGATATTTTCGATTCCTTGTCGGGCTCCTTTTACGAAATACTGCACAAAGACGATACGTCTGGAAATACTTTTTCTTCAAGATGAAAAAACACTTTGTAACTAGGTACATATTTCCAAACGGAACTGAATGTTATAGATTGAGCACTCGGATGATCATTTTAGTAGACTCGCATTTCTCACTACCAGGGTCTAATCTCTCAATTTCTCAGGAAATTCTACCATTAATCATCCAATGCACTCTAACGTGAAGATTAGCCTTTCAACTCTAGAACATTAGATGCAAGACAAAAGTGGAGCTCATTTTTAAAGCATAATTATAAAAAGAATAGAAAGTATTCTGATCATAAGAATTGTAAAATCATGTGATGTCAAAAACTTTGATCATTAAATCTTAAAATATGAAACTTCTGAACTAACGTCATGATAAGACGTTGTATTTTTCTAAAAAGATTATATTACAGCTAGTACGAGTTAATCTAGTGCAGTGCGCCTTTTACAGGAATTGTTCTACCGTATTTTTAATGTGTCTAAATATTTGCTATCAGTGAAGCAAAACTGCTGGAATTTTTAATTCTTCGTAGGGGGCTGCAAAAATTTGAACCCCCTAGAACTTACGGGACAGGTTCCTTCCGCGTGAGCTTATGGTTGTTCTACGCATGTCCCGCTCAAAATCGATCTAAAAAAATCGTGTTCGCAATTTTTGTTTTAATGGGATTATTCTTTATTAATTACATACATTTTTGTGAATAGCTCTAGCAAAAAATGTATACTATACATTAACATGTTATATTCAAATATCTCATATTTTCCATAAATAAATACGTTTTAGCGTTCTTGACATTTTTGAAGACTTTTTAAGATTTCTTATTTTCTTCACAAAAAATCTAGGTATGTATTAACATCAAATTTCTTATATTATCTGGAATCGTAAAATTAGTATATAATCCTTATATTTATTAGTCTTTCCAAATCTATATATTCAATATACATACTTATTTATACAGGATGAGTCAGAGCTCTACCAGAATTTTATCAGGGATGTTTTCTAAGTATTTTGATACTAGGAACATATGGTCTCCGAGGTTCGTTACTGAGTATAGAATTGAGACAAAGAGAAAATTTTTGGCAATAGAACTCGAATGACAAACTTTCCACGATTTAAACGATTGGCCATGGATGTTCCTTGATTATTTTGATATTAGGAAGATATGATTTCCGGTGCACCTTTCCGGAGCTATTTCAGTTTATAGTTATGTAGAATTGCACTACAGAGAATTTGCATGCAATGCATGATGAAACCAGAACGCGGCCGACACACTTTCAGGTGTTGATTGGGGATGTAGCCAAAGTAATTTGATATTGGAAACGTATGATCTCAGGCGACATGTTACCGAGTTATTGGAGTTTCTTTTAGGGTAAAATTGTGCAATTACAGAACGACAAACTCTGCACGGAAGCATTCCTTATATCAAAATACTCAGAAAACTTCCTTCGTCATTCCCTAGAAGTTTGTTGGTAGAGTTCTGACACACCCTGTAGATTAGAAAAGTTCACATTTTTAAAACTTATATATTTGATCCGCTTTCGCAGTATATCAACAAGTCAAAAGTATAAAAATTTGAGTATGGAAATTCCAAGGAAAATAACCTTTTAAAAAATAATAAATTCCCCTGCGGTAAAAGGTTGAAAACATGAAAGTACTAATCTAGATATGATTAATATGATGAATATAATCAATATGATCGCATAACTTTCATTGATTTGTGTACATTTTTCCACCATTATTTTTCTTGAGAATACATAGAAATTGCGTTATAGATTTCGATTCTTTTAAATATGTTCTAATTGAAATTTAATTTAAATTTAATTTGCAGCTATATATAAATAAATTATTAACACTTGCGCCAAATTGGATATTCATTTCGGCTTTGGGAGTTTGCGGTCAGTTGTCCACAACACGTGTTGTAGGCGCTAGTATCCTGCTTGTATATCAACAATTGTATTCCCAGTAGTGACCAAACATGTATGACCAATGCCTGCACTATAATGCACATCGAATTACGCCTGCTGAAATGCTAAACCGCGATGCAACCAAGCAGAATCATGCAATTCCACGCTTGCGGACAATCAAAGCGACTTCGCAGCTGTCATTCAACATGGGACTTTCGATGCATGATTTCGCGCAGCTCATATTAGTATTCAACGCGTGATAACCAATAATTTGGCAGACGTTCCTAGCTAGCACTTCGAGTATGAATCCGAATTAATGTGAAGTTAAACATATACAGGCTTTGATTAAAGTCTGATTGCAATTACTGTCTCTATTGGCTTAATCACCGACGTTGCTATACTCGTATATGCTAATGATCAAATTGCAGTCGTGTTAGGGGAATGCCGCTGTTTACATAAATAAATGATCTATATTGCTCTTCTAATAAAGAGCAATAATCGATTATTTCAACAGTAAAGCCTAAATTACACGCGTATGAATGAAAATGTAAATTTGCAGTTTTAATAATAAGCTTTAATAAACACGATTTACTAACCGTGATTATCGACTATACCCTGCTATGTGAAAGCAAAAGTTTTGAACATTTACAATGGAAACTGCGTTTCATACTAATTTCAAGTAACAATCCAATAAACGTAGCTAGTGCAATAATTGCCACGCAAGGAACCGGATGTACCTGAACCCTTGCAGCTTTGTTTAATTAGTAAGCGAAATGCGAGTTACCAGTAAACCCAATAAACAGAACTTCTGTATGGTTCGAACTTTACGGCGAGGATATTATCAACGCCGGCAACATTTTCAATGCTCACAATAAGTTATAGCCAGTTTTATTAAATTTTCTTGTTTGCTAACGCGATTACTTTGCCTGAGGTCGGAAGAAAACTTTTAAAATATGCAGAAACTATATTGTATATACGAGTATAAACATGGCAGAAAAGTAATCATGAAGGTACATATTAAAAGCTGAGTAAAGGTTCATGCTAATGCAATGTTTATAGGTCCTTCGATCATATTCAATGCATATAAAAATGTATAAAGCTCATACTGAAGCAAAGTTCCAATATTTACATCAGAATATTGGACAATAATTGAGATTTACGGTTGTGTCTTTAGTACCATAATATTTTAGTAATAAGCTACTTAACTTTGCTCAAGTTCCCTCTTGAGAAATATCACAAAGTATATTCTTCACAAAATAGTCTAAGAATTTGCAGCACTTGTCGTCGCGGCTGCAGTAGGCAAAACAATAAGAAAAGTAGTCCGACAATAGAAACCCAACTATGTATGAGAACAGATAAAAGAATTATAAAGCACTTACAGTGTGAAATCGTCGACAGAGTGAGCTTGCGCGCGAAGATAGATTCGATCTAGTTTCGAGCTTTTTGTTTTCGCGTCGCCAAGCGATCCGCACGAGTCGTAAATCTTACTGGAGCTACTTGCATAGTAGTCTCTACAAATGGCAATCCCAGAGAGGAAATGCAAATCCCACGTACAAGTTGTAAGTCAAAATTGATTGGCTCTACAAGTTGTGAGGGTATAGGTAATACCAATCGGACGCCGATCTCAAAATTGGTTTCTGAAACAAGATGGATACGAGTATTTTATTATTTCGAGTATTTTATATCTGAAACAAATCATTTTAAATCGTTTCATTTTATTACCTACTTTGTAGCTGAAGAATGTTATACGCGAAAAAGCATGTTTCGTAAAAGGTTCAGTTTACTGCTACGCGGAGATTGCGGTCGTAATTCATTTCGAATTCGTTGAAATCAGTCGAGCAATTGTTAAATCTCAAGGCACAGTTGTAAAGTTGCAATCTGGGGAAATAAACCACGAATGGAAAAGCGGAAACTTGGCTAATTTATGATCTTCTGAGGTTGTTTCCTCAGGAAAAGGTGTGAATTTACTCTTGTATACAAGTTACAATTGATATTTAGTTATAATTGTACATTACTAATAATTCCCTGCTGAATAAATGAAAAGTTGGAATGGTTTTATGAAAGAAATCCCGATGGAAACATTTAACATCAAATATTTGAAGAAGATAATTCAAACTTGATTGATTGGTGAAAATCTACCCATTTGAAGTATGCCAAAGCTTGTGAAAAGCTTAGAAATAAAATAATATTAATATGCGGGTGTAATGCACAGCTTCATCTGCACCCAATTACAACTTCAAACTTTGATTGATGGAATAAAATTCTCTCTTTCTTGCACAACGCCTTTGATTGCAAATGTAGGTTAAAGGTGTTATTTTTTCCACTTATTCCTCCCTGCAGAGCTTTACAAACGGTTACCCTCACAGCTCCTGCTAATAGGAAAGTTGCCGGTTGAGTTGATGGCGTAAAAGCTACTTAATATAACACAGCTTTCATCAGCGGCCTACATATTCCAACCATGTGTCTTGTTTTTGCAATTTGGCAATCGAAGCGTATCGCGCCTCGCCAATTATTTGCGTGAACTAACCCCAGGGAAATACGAGCTTTCAATCATTTTTAATGGTGTTTTGCGTGCAAAGCTCTAATTGTAAAGAAATCGAATCCACCTATAATTAGATGTTCTGCGTCCTAACTGGTACTGTTTCTTTTTTATAGAGATTCTTTGAGGGAATTTGTGTTAATGGTGATATTCTGACATTTTACAGTCGCGTGTTGCGTAGAAATCAAAAGATAGGAACCTAATTATGCGAACATTTTTTTGGAGGAAAAAATCGGCCCTTGAAATTGACTCTACTCAATTGACAAGATGTCTGTAGTCTGTTGATAATGAATATAGGCGTATAAATTGAGATTTATGTTGGAAATTAATGACACGAACAGAAAACCCAATATTTACCCCCTGACAAGGTCAAAGTTAAGCTGATCCCTAGTGAAATATAAGCTTTTTACTTTTCATGTCGCTATTGACAGGAAAAAAGAGGAAATTTTACCCCTCGGTTAATTAAAAACAAAGCCAGGCCATTATACACACTCGGGTGAAACTGATCATTACAGAAAGTATATTTATTAACTTCGTTAATATTTAGGAAATATCCACAGATGTTGAACTGGCGGGCTTTAGCTGCAGTTCATTCAGTTATTTGCTCATTTCGCAGGAGTTAGAAGCATCGTTAAAAGGGGTTGTTAGTAAGGTCATTGGTCGACCTTTCCAATGGCGACTTTTTCATAGCCTACGCTCACGTTTCACCGGCTTTCACTTTTTATTAACCCGAGGAAGGGAGCTTATTTGGTCATTTCGTTCATCGTAAGGTCGGCCTACTGGTAGGGAATAATTAAATCAACCTTAGTTTATTGTCCTACAATAATCCTGGTCAAGTACCTGCTATAAAGTTCTTAGGTATTAGAAACTCGTAATTAAATTAATTATTATGGTTGCGCGAGCAATGGAGAACGTGGGCAATCACAAAAGGCAAGCTGGTTTGTAATGTTAGACGGCAGAGATGTCTTGTAGCTTGAGAAGGCAATGAATAGCAAATGAAACAACAACAATTATAGTCTTTGTGTTATTGTGCTATTTGTGTAGTCAAGTAGAGTCTGTAGCAATATACAATTCACCATGAGCTTTGTAACCAAGACGAGCATTACATGCGCTTCGACATGTTTCTCAAGTATGTTAAACTTGTTGAAGGAATAATGGAAATACAATCAATCTATTTTGTAGTGTATCCTGACTATCGGAAAACTTAAATGGCTTGGAGAATTACACAACTAGTTGTGGGTATAATATATGTACATCTAATCTTATCTTAACAAAATTACAACTTTTTATTAACCTGTAAAGTACAACTTACCCATAAATGAACAAATTTACCACGTCACTGCATTTTTTTGGTCTCACAAACGTTTCTAGGACACAAACTTTTTGATGTGATTTCGTTATTTAATAATCTTAAGTAACTAATACAAAAATGATGACTCGCGACACACCCGGTCTTTCGCCGAATTCTTCGAGCAGTCAAACCGCTTTAGCTCGTTGGATTTCATTGGATTTTGCAAAAACGCTCTTACCAAGCACCGTTGCCAAAACATGTTCGGTATGGCGACACAACCGATGTATGGTTCGGGAGAATATACAAGAAAGCTTCGGAGTCTTCATGACACCGAAAACGAACTACTTTCACTTGAAATACAATTTAAATTACGCATACAGTTGAAATAAGGAAAAATAAATTATTACATTATATTCATCTTGATATTCCGTGCTTTTCACTATATCTTAAATCTTACTCCAAGTTTATTGAAATAGAAGCTTAACGAAGCAAGGAGTTTAATTTAATATCAAACGCTGGTATATACATCATGTATAATAGAAATTACATTAAATGCCAGAACATAATATGTGTAACGTCTTCAGTTAAAGCACTCAGCATCGCCCCTTTAAGTCACTTCAAAGCAGATTATTCGTATGCAAAGACTTTGATATTATACACGATTACATTTTTACAACATAAACAAGAGTAGAGATTCACTGAATTGCTAAATCTAATAATTTTGAAACATTTATATGATAGATGTTTACGTGTTTCCCAGTTGGATATATAACAACTAAGATAAACATAACATGGAGATGAGAAAGTTAGAAAGCAATATAATCTTGTGTCCACCTTGTGGTGGTGTTGATTTGATGAGTTTAGAAGAACCATTTCTATGTCTCGCGAATGACAACATACAACGTCAGATAGTTAAGGGATTGTAATCAACTCCACTGTTTGTTTTCTTGTTTATTCTAATCAGGATTGATGTTGTGACCGGCTCGATCAACATTTGCGTAGGTGATGCACGTGTAATTTACTTTAATTAGAATATAGAGCGAGGGTATCGAAACTGTGGACCAGATTTGATTCTTTATATTATATCTTACATTAAAAAAAGTCTACTTTTAATCATTACAAAATTGTGCGGCTCATTAGTCTGAAATTTAATGATTTCAAGAAAACCGTACGCTTTACTCTAATTGTGATGTCAACTAAAGGAATTGTGTTTCCCAGAATGCACCGTATTGTTTTGACGTGCTATCGACTTCCTTATACATTTATTCCTTCGGTGTTTTTGCTGGTATTTTCATCAATGATTCATTAATTTAAATACTACGCTAGACTATTTTACATATTATTCTGGGGGTTGAAATTCCATAAGTCTACCACTGGTTATTTTCCTGGTATAATTTTATTTTTGTACAAGTGCGCGAATACAAACTAAAACCTGCCAGTTCTTTATCTAAGATGCCGACGATGCCAAGTTTCTTTAGTCCTCGCCATCTCAACTGCCTAAATAATATCAAAGTGAAAATTATTGCTGGTGAACTTGCATTGCTCTGGGAATTAAGATTGGAGCAATGCGAACGTTGTA
This sequence comes from Tetradonia laticeps, assembly GCA_025400035.1. Taxonomy (NCBI): domain Eukaryota; kingdom Metazoa; phylum Arthropoda; class Insecta; order Coleoptera; family Staphylinidae; genus Tetradonia; species Tetradonia laticeps. The sequence goes on from JAODVP010168205.1 coordinate 11,196, forward strand.
AACTGAATTGCAAGTTGCAGTTAACTTTTCCTGTTTTCTTGCTGTTCGGAAAAAAACGATGAGAAATTGTCGATAGAAGCAAAATCTCTTGCAAAATGTAATTAATAATCCAAGAAATAAATTAACAAATTGTTGATAACTTTAATTTATGTGCTTATCACGAACTTAATTAAATTATTTAACAGCACCCTTCCGAGTAGCACTTAACTTTAATTGTCATCACTCCAAACTTTTCACCATTGTTTCTCTAGAAATAATGTTGTTTTAGGAAGACAAGATATAAATTTCCCATATTTTTGGCCATATATATAGAAAACAATATATTTTCTTCAAAAATAGTTCCTCATTCTATTCGCCATAACTATTTATCCTTAAATTCTAAACGTCTTCAGCAATATTATTTATTTCCGTTGTTATATTCTAATAAATATTATTTGCATGCAATGTTGGTCACTTGGTAGTGGCAATAGAAAACGCAAGTGGCAACTGTAGCAGGTTGCTGAGTAAAAAGTGATCGAAATGCATTGAGCACTTGAGACTCGAGTCTTTAGTACTTTCCTAGACGGCGTACGCTTAAGAAGTAAAGAACCAAAGAACTGAAGTATCAACAGTATCAAGCGGCGTGGCATTTGAATGCGAAACACCGTTGTTAATAATCAGCATTTGTTGTTATGAAGGCCTAGGCATTCCTGTTTCGTTCTATGTGTTTTTCATAAGCAGTGAGCAGTGGTGCGTATCAACGTGTAAAGACTCAAACTAACTAAAATAAAATAAATAAAATAATCATCAATAAAAAAAGCTAAAAATTCGTTGATGGAATAAGTAAATCTAAAACTATGAACCGTAAACGAAGCTGCTTACAAAGAAAATGCAAATTGAAGAGAAACTTAATATAATTCATGTATAATCACTGTGATTCTGAAACAACAAGTTAATTTGTAACCATGGCCACTCTGGACGACATGCAAACCAAGCCGGAAATAATCTACGAGCTGATTATAACAATCATCAACGTTTTAAGCATCGTGGCGAACGTGCTGTTGATAGTGACAATTCTCCGCTGTAAACTGATGCGCAACAGAACGAACATGTACATCTTGAACGTAGCTCTCGCCGATTTGCTCACGCTGATAGTCCTGCTAGTTTACTACGTGGATAAGCGTATCTTGAAGTATACGGCATCCCTGCAAGACCACCGGCACGTGCAGTGCGTGCTCACCAACCTAGAGATATCCCTACAAATCCTAACCATGCTCTTCGTCATTGCCCTCGCCACCAACTTCATCGTTCGCTCGGCATGCATGTCCCAAGGGATCGTTGTGGTGCTGCTGTGGAATGCCGCGATTGTTGCATCGTATTTCAACGCTGTGTACTGCAAAGAGGACCTGACACTGCTGCAGGGCGGAATCTACGCCGTCTTGATGGCACTGCTACTCCTGGAGCTTTTGGGAAAGTATTGCCAGCGCTGTCGACACAAAGGCGATGCCACCAGAGATGGCGCATTTCGCTTAAACTTTGCTACAATTTTCGTCTGTCTGTGTCTCAGCAGTTGGGTGGTCAATGTGGTGGCGGAATTTGCACTGCGCAATGAAACAATCGTCAAGCATTTCGTCCTGGCATTCGGTACATCGGTCAAAGTCGGCAAGAACATTGCTCTGGCTCTGTACCTATTCAAGTATAATGAGATGTTTAAAGACAGTATTATGGGATTGTTCAACTGTCGTACAGTGCACATCAATCGATCTGAATCTATTAATTACGCTAGTGAACAAACTTCTGTTGATATCAGTGTACGCAATGAGAAAATTCCGGCGTAAAGCGTTTTACATTCTATTTTAGAAACAAATTACGTTGTATATAGTTTGACTGAACTACTGTACTTGCTTTATTCTAAGTCAGAGTTAGATTAAATGACACCAGCTGGGTTCCGCAGTAAAAGTTCGGATAATATAGTCTTTATAGCGAATAGAACAAACTTGTTGAATGGAAGTGAAGTGAATTCAATAGCAGTATAAAATACGCTTGTAGACAAAGCCTCTACACGCTAAACAAGTACTTGGATCGGCATATAAAAGCAATATTTGTAAGAGCAAGGTTGAATAGAATAAAATGGAATTCAATAGGGCTGCACCCATATATCAATAGCGAATTCTTTTAATTAATCGATTGCCTACTGCAGATGAGTTGTTGGTACTCAACAGATGAATTGTATTATCATGCGCAGCTGGTAAAACATCGAAAACTGACACAAGTATTCCCAGTGATATAAAACCGGCCTTTAGAAAGTTTCAGTGTAAAGTTTTACTAGTGTAGTTTACGAGGTAATTTATAAATTACACTGGAGATACTGGAAATTGCATCGGACGTTTACTCGGACTTCTGATATGATAATATGATAGGAAAAACGACGTCCTTACATAGTAAATGATTGCAAAACATGAGAAAGTTTATTAAAAGCAAGCACAATATACTTATTACAGTAGTTATAGTAATATGTTTCTGTGAAATGATTTTTACATTTAATTAGACAAATAATTATTTTTTTAATAACCCACATTTTATTAATATTGATAAACAAATGTTCAGGTGATTTCACTCTGTATTTTGTACTTAGGTAATTCACTTTGCATGTGAACTGATTAACGTACTTTCAAAAGAGAGAAAATACATGATTGGCAACGTAAATGAAATCAATTTTACGGCACTAATAAGATTAATGATCGTGCTAATGATGAAACTTGCTAATTGCTTTATAGCTCATCAATATTTCAAAATAAATTGAAATCCCTTGTCAAAAAGACATTAATATCATTATGTGTTCAATTTTCATTTAATAATAGCTGTTTCTACAATAATTTATTAAATGTTTAACTAGAATTCTTGAATTGTAAAATAACACAGGTCACCAATTGAACTATAAACATTGATATTGTTTAAAAGTGTAAATATGTTACTTGAACTCTGTGTAAATAGAAAACTTTGTAGAACAAGCGGGAACTTTGCTCAACCATACAACTGAATAAATATTGTGTTACAAAACCCTAAGTTAATCACTCAACATCCACGGTTACGCAATTTTTTATTTCTCTTTTCTAACTGCGTAATTATCATTTTATATGGATAAAATTGTTGTCGCGGATATTCTCAAAGCGGAAGCAGAACACGTTTCACACTTTAAAACTTGAAAGACAACATACAACATTGACTTCAAGTCAAGATCTACTAGTTAGTATATTAAAGCAACTTATGCAAGGCAGAACAAGACAAGAACTTGTTTTAAACACCTGTTAATTTCGCGTGTTAATATATTGCATTAAACAACAATAACTGTTAATCGAATATGCAGAATCGGATTGTTAAATTCAAATTATACTTATGTAATACCGGCGTTCGCGATGTACAAGTGCAATAACAATGCATAATTGTACTAAATGCTCAACGAAATATATCGTTTGTCGTAAATCATCCTTTCAACATCGATATTTCTACTCAACTTCTCATATTACCCAACTTCACTTAAAAGTTGATTGAAAGTGACAATTTCGTTGGTTAGTAATTAGTGTTTCTAGAGTAAGTACCAATTGTTTCAACTGTAAGAGTCCAAATTCAAATATGGTTGAATTAATACTTCGACGTTGAAAGAAGTGAAAGTTGTCTTCGTTTGTCCATTGCGAACGACTCCACATCGATGTAACCAACAATTTCAAAACAATAAGTAAACAATCACTGCTTCTAGCAATTGTACCTAGATATGACAATAAGTTGCGTGGATATCATTTCAAATTTCCTGTAATTTCTGTGATTTATGTGATTTATATGAATGATTTTCTGTTTTCTACATATTGCGAAAGGAATTTACTGGAAGAAGTAATATTTATTATGATTACATTTCGTCAAAATACAAAACTACTTGGAATTGCTGTAATATTACATTCCTTATCAAAAAAAAAAGCGCCACTCGTAAATTGTTTATTACTACTACGCATTTTCAACACAAATATATTTTCCTTAATTTTATTACTAATGATATATTTCCACAAATTATACGCGCATGTTGTTGAACTTGTATTATTTAAATTGATTCTGGTTATTCTATCATATCAATTCGTAAACAACATAACTAACATTGACAAACCAAATGTGAAATATCAACGAACACAGTGATCATAAACCAAAATTGATCGCGTATAGCAATATTAGAAGCAATTTATTGTGGTGTACTAGTGAAATTGAATCTGGTATTGCAGAATAGATGTAATCTATTCTATATTGGAGGTTTCAATCCTAGTAACAATTCCTCAAATACACAAGAAATAAATAGATAAGCGAAGCAGGTATGTGAAATGTGTGATAGTAATTAAACTCAATTGAATGTCAATTGGATTTCAAACATTCAAAACACACACTACGTTTTGATCTCTACAATAGGCGGTAGAATCTCTTAATCAAAAGTGGATCACGGTTTCAATTTAATTAATGACATTCACCATAGTGGTTTGTATTCTATTTATGCATTCTCCGCAAATTGTGTTTGATTTTATATACTTTCTTTTCATATTCGTATTTTTAGTTGTTTATTTGTCGATTTTTTTATTTGTCTACATGTTTAATGTTTCATTTTATTTGTAAACAAGTTTAGTGCGCATTACACACCTCAAATCAAATTGATGTCCATGCCTATAGCCTTGAGATCAATTAGCACATACTAGCCTTTACACATTATGTCCTAATGCCCGTTGCTCATCTTTCCGAGAAGACATAGATAACAACCAAATTGACTGCTGGGTAATTACGCGCTCGTCTGTCTGTTTCTTAAAGGCTGATAATGTCATTTGTGCTTGTAAACATAAATAAGATAAGCCCGTCGAATCCAGCAGTCAGTCGTAATGATAGTAGAGAAGAATTTAGCACTTGCTCGACATGTGTCCACGAAAAATAATACAAAACTGAAATTTTAGAACGCTCCATACTCCATACTGCAGCACCAATCAACGCAGCAACTTTAGCCGGACTAGAAACCATCAAGTATTTTATCTTTTATTACTTTTGTACTTTAATTTATACAAATGTAACTATTATATTTTTTAGTATAAAAATGAATCTAACAGAGGAATTGGAGTACATGGATCTTGGTGTGGACGATGGGCGATTCAATCATACGTTAACAAGACCAATTGATAGATTACTAATTGAAATTGGCAATGACATCTGCAGTATCATCGGGATAGTCTGTGACATTTTAATAGTGTACGCCGTTTTGCGTAACCGCCGAATGAAATCCCGCCGCAATATTATCCTCATGTATTGGGCCATTTTCGACGCCATCGGATCTCAACTTTTCAGTGGTCCCCTCGCATCTATACTAAATCTTGTTACTGAAATCGAGGATATGCAGTTGGGCGTATGTCTAGTTGCATTCACCTCAGGATTCTTTAAAATAAACTGTGTGTTGCTGATGATACTTATGATGTCCACAACTATAGCGCGGATGCATTGGATAAAAGAACAAGCGTTCCAGTGGTGTATTTGTGTTTCAACTGTAGTAATCTACGCAATTAATTTCTGCACGTGCTATTTCGTGTCTGAGTTCCTGCTCCTTCTAAAGTTCACCGTTTTGTTCTTCTTGTTGTTAATCGTGTTGATTGTGAAGGAGGTGAACATGTGCTGTAAGAATCGAAGAGACGATCCTGTTACCAAGGAGACTAAAGTGAAAATTAACCTAGTGCGCATTTTTACTTATAATATTACGTTCCTCATGATATTGACCATTATACTATTGAATGTAATGCATTGGATGTTAATTTGGTTTATGATATTGGAATACTTCATGCATTTGATGCCTTTGTATATGCTGGTTTACTTGTGTGTAGTTGATTTGAATTTTCGAAATGCGTTTAGGAACTGTTGTAAGAAATCGGATAAGTCCGAAGACGCTACTGTTGTTTATAATGTTGATGGGAATAAGGAGACTGTCGACTTTACTAGAATTTAATATTTGACTGTGTTTTAAAGACTTATCTAAATATGCTGACTATAATAAATATTTTTGAAATTAAACTTCTTTATAATACGAATGAATATAGAAGAAAGAGCAATTTTCATATTTATTACTTATTTTCTGTAGTATTAGTATAGTAAAAGTTACGTTTAAAAATACGTAACTTTTACGTAAATAGTAATAGCAATGCTAAAACATTGTTTAAGTAAAGTTACGTTTACGAATATGGGTGTTATTGTTTAAAACTTATTCAGTCTACCTTAATTCTTCAAATGGAAATGTCAGTAAGGAAATTTCACACTATAATAAACTAATTTTCACTGCAAAAACATTATACATACCGAATTAAATATAAGTCATATACAAAAGTTCACAATTTAATTACGTTTGTTATTTAAACAAAAGATGAGAATTCATTTAATCATGTCATATTTATCCATTCTTGTTTTTGTTATCACTTGGTTATGGAAACAGTACTAAACAATATTGTACTAACCTGGTTGTTTTAAATTACGATGAAATTACAAGAAGAAATATCATTTTAATTTTACAACACCTTTCATTCTCATCCATCACATTAAATTATTTTGATAATAATTAAACACTGTAACCCCTGATATTTGCAACGAAACTAAACTAATCATCAGTATTGGTACACAAACCTTTCCGAATAACCGAACAAACCGAAAGAACCCAACAATGCGCAGGATTTCTACTAATAAGTATTCACAGTGAGTAAAAAGTTGTTAGCCTGGGAAAAATCTATAGAATCTAGTAGTCAGTCGTAATGATAGCGGAAAGGAATTTAGCACTTGTTGGGTATATAAGTGTCCTCGGAAAATATGTAATACAAAACTGAAATTTTAGTACGATCTACTCCAAACCTGCTTCAGCGTAACCAATGTTACTTTAGTTGTACTAGAAACCAGTAAGTATTTTCACTTATTAATCAGATATATTAAGTTATGTAAATGATACAAATTTATGAGATTTATCTAATACAGTGGTCAGCAAAATGCGGCTCCAGAGCC